>WTSP01027371.1:0-32516 GCA_025331215.1 Actenoides lindsayi | reverse complement strand
ACCACACTTTCTCAGTTTAGCTGCAAGGATACTGTGGGAGACGGTGTCAAACGCTTTACTGAAATCAAGATAAACCACATCCACTGCATTACCATCATCTATCCACCTGGTTATTTCTTCACAGAAGGCTCTTAACAAATTCAAAATTATAAAAACCTTATTTAAATAAAATATTTAATAATACTTAAAATCATCAATACTGGTTTTGTAACCATTCTTTCTCTAAATCAATTCTCAAATTATTTTGCCTACATACCACTAGGTTTCCAATCACCATGACCATCATGAAGACCGTAAGGCACAAAGGTTGGCCAGCAACCTCCATGCAGTCCCACATTGTTTCTATCCATTCTCCACATAGCACTCGGAATACAATCAAGAAAGAGTGGAAAAAGTCATGCATGTGCCAGCGTGGAAGTTCACAGTCAGGAGAGATGTTGCAGACATACTCCTTGTAGCTTTTCCCAAACAGCTGCATCCCAACAACAGCAAAAATGAACACAATGATGGCCAGCACCAGGGTCAGATTTCCCAAAGCCCCCACCGAGTTGCCAATAATCTTAATCAGCATATTTAGAGTTGGCCAAGATTTTGCCAATTTGAAAACTCGCAACTGAAAAACAAAAATACAGAGACATTATTTGCTGCAGTTACAAAAATGGTATCAAAATAAACAACACTTACATACCATTGATACTCATCAATATGAAAAAAAAGAAACTTCAACACGATTCCAACAACCATAACTTACATAGAAATCAGGAGTTTCTTAAAATCCACACTTTATTAAGCTTTAAAAAGCTTAATAAATTTGCTCTTTTTTGTGTGTGTAATATATCTATATTTTTTTCTACATGAAATAAACAGCACACTGGTTGAATTTGTTCATAGTGAATTTGGAACATGGCACACATCTCAGTCACGTGCAGAAATTAATTTAAAAAAAAAACCAAAAAACAAACAACAATAAAAGTCAAAAGGATTCTACTGGAGAAAAATAAAGTACTCCGAAATCCTTGAAGAACAGGGTCTTCCAAAAGAATATTGCTTCCAACAAATTTAAAAAGAATCAGACCCACAGACTGGAAATAAAAGCCAAACATAAGCTGTAAGTCAAACTTTCCAACTCGTGAAGAGGAAAAAGTATAATTCGTAGTTTTTCCTATTCATACCCCACCCAGAAATAAAACAGGTATTAAATAATTTTTGTTTCCAGATAGAAGCAAAATAGAAATGCAAAGAGGTAGTAGGGAAAGAATGTCTCATAGTTCTTTTCTTATTTTAAAAATAAAATTATTTTTCTAATAAAATGAAGCATTCCTTTTTTACCCAACAGGAAAAGAAAAAATAATCTTTTAAAAATTAGAAAAAAATTTATAGTTCCTACATTTCAAAAGAATACTTCTAGTCCTTTTGCAGTTCCCATCTATGGAAGTAGTCAGAAGACTTAATTATACCTCTCAATATGCACTAAATAAATTATGCATTTCACTATGTTTTACCCATCCATGTTAAAACAATTACAATAAAATTACATCTCTTTCCCTTGAAAAAATACTTAGCTGCTTCTGAATCATGAGACACACTATTCAGTGATAACATAAATAATTTTGTAAAACATGCTTTCAGAGATATCCTGGGGCACTTAGCAAAAAAAACCCAAACCACCCCAAAATATAGTATTACTGAAAAGTGCCTTATAAATACAGTCAACATATATATAATGCATGAATTAATGCAGATATATTAGTATCGCTAATTTATTTACCAATCTGAATGATCGGAGAACAGATAATCCATCCACATTTGACAGAAAAAGCTCCACCAAACTAAGGAGAACTATAAAACTATCAAAAATATTCCAGCCAGCTTGGAAATAATAAAAAGGATGCATGGCAATTATCTTGAGAACCATTTCTGCTGCAAAAATTCCAGTAAAAACCTAAAGGAAGAACATTTATTGTTACTTTACACATGAGTATGAACAAGTTGAGCCAACAGAATAAAATAGCTTAAGTAAGAAGTAACAGCCCTCTGACAGCAGGATATTGGTAAGGAAAACAATGAGAAGCTGAGCCTCACAGACAATGTAAGTGGTACCATCAAAATGAGCTGCAGCATAACTCTTAACTTTTGTTAAACCTGAGATACATTCAGCAACTACTGAAGAACAAGCTATTGCCAACAGACCTCTTGTTTGCTCCTCGTATCTACTGTCCATCTAACTTCAGTAACTTTGCTTAGTAAGATAATAACAGTGGCTCTTGCCACAATAGAAGCTGCTTTAACAAAGGTGTGTGGAAAAGTATGAATTGGTCAGAAATTGTAAAGTGACATGCTACTAAATGAAGTTTTCATAAGAACTCCTAGAGAAAGTAACCGTATCTTCTCTCTCCAGCTATCAAAAAAGGCCAGTTATGTCAAGGCTCACATCTGAAGTAAAACCTCTTTCTCCTTTCTTCTTCTGAATGCCTTTTGAAGCAGAAGGCAAACAACACCTCTGAAATAATTCATTGTATTTACTGTAGATAGATGACCACCAATAGCTACACAACTGCATAGATTATCTTTCACTAGAAAGATGAAGAAACAAAAAAAAACCTCAGGTGCATCTGACAACCTTTAAAAGACAGTTTTACACAGTTCAAAAAGCAAGAAAACAACTACTGAAACTATGCCTGTATGACAGTGGCATTTTAGCTAACTAGGAGTAAACAAATTCTATCAGCATGAAGGAACACTTACACTCACACAGATCAAAATCAGATTAATATTAAGCTACTTCATTGCATATGAAAGGAAAAAATGGTTGTGTTTCCTGTGTAAAACATGCAGGCATGATCACAAGACAAACTTCTGTGACAGCTATTTATCCTCACCTATTCGTCTTCCCTTTCTCCTCAAACACATCCTGAATCTATTTTAAACAGCAACATGACATGATTGTCTCTTACAGATAAATGACCTCTGACTCCAGGCTATCGTGAAAACACTGAACTATGTCTGTATTGGCTAAAAATATCAGCATACAATTCAAATGTTCACACATTAACAACTCTGGACTTAAACCTGAATAGATTTTCATACATTCTAATAACCAAATTATTATTTTGCTACATCATAATCACCAGAATTACCACTTACAATAAACATAGGTGAAAAAGTATAGTAGATAACATTATCTGTATTATTGCCTTTATAAAACAAACCAATCAAACATGCCAAACCTGACCTACAGACTGTGTGCGCTAGGGAACAAGACCCAAGTGTATTAACAAATGCTCTTGGAATAAGTCACACGTGCGTTGGCTTCCAAATAGTTTTGGACCAATCAAAGCAACATTATTCATGGAAATACAAAAGTAACACAAAAACCAACAGTGCAAAATAACAATCCAAAATAACATCTAACTCTGCTTGTGTTATCAATGATACTTACAACAAAGGATCTAGTTTGGCTCCTACTTTTTTTGTGATACTAAACAAAACCAAGTCAGATTCCTTTAAGCTTCATGTCATTCAAGATCTGCTTGTTGAAAACATTATTTGAAGAAGTTTTAACTTAGAAATTAATCTCATATATAACATATCTCAAATGGTATTACCGACTATTTTTAGTACAATAAAACTGTAATATTAATTTTATGATATAATAATAAAAATTTTAAAAGTAATTCTATTTCCAAGATAAAACAAGTTCCAACTGTATCAAATTATATAGTTTGATGGACTTACCTGATTCCCTATTTTAAGTACATTATTGAAATTGTCAGTCATTGGATAATGTTCCATGGCCATAAACAGTGTGTTTAAAATTATGCAAATAGTGATAGCCAGATCAACAAGTGGATCCATTACAATTAATTCAACTACATTCTTTACTTTTAACCAGGGCTCACAACAATTCCAAATTAAGAAAGTGTGGGCAAACTTATTCCAGCAAGGTGGACATTTTTGTCTGGATTCTTCAAGTTCTGGGGAAAAAAAAAAAAAAAAAAAAAGTATAGTGAATAAATTTTGGAGAAAGTGAGAATAATTTTCTTCTATCTGCTTTTCAGGTTTTAATCTTTACTCTCTTGAACCATTAAGGATGTCTGGAGGAACCTCCACAGAATTCCAGAAGCTTAACTTATTGTTGCTGACTGAAAAGGTTTTAGAAGTCTAGAAGAAAAACCTCAAGAGTTTTGAGCTTATAATTGAAAAAGTAGTCTATTTTTAATATCATACAATCTATGTGTTAAAAAACCACAACTACCCATGCTTACCTTTAGCTATTGTTTTGTCAGTAAAATTTCCAACTTCACAGTCCTCTACAATGTTTAATCATTCGTTTTTAGGAAAAATAAAATTAATTTCACTGTGAATAGGTTTTTGAAAACTATTCCAAGCTTTTTCAAGAATTTCACTAAGAACAAGTTCACTGTTCCAAACAATCCTACTACAAATTTCCTTTTCCTTATTACATAAGGCCTGGCCTTTAATTTTCTGTAATATTTGTACAGTATAGGTAGTGGAAAATTTATCAGAAGGCTAATATAATAATATAGAAACATATAACAACTATATATATATAGTTGTATATAGATACACATTATAACTACAAATAATAAAAAAAAAAGGCGGCTTCTAAATGTCTAAGGGGTAGGTGTCAAGAGGATTGGGCCAGTCTCTTTTCAGTGGTGCCCAGTGATAGGACATGGGGCAATAAGCACAAACTAGAACATGGGAAGTTCCATCTAAACATAAAGAAAAAAAGCTTATTTACATTGAGGGTGACAAAGCACTAGAACAGACTGCTCAGAGAGATTGTGGAGTCTCCTTTTCTCGAGACTTTCAAAACCTGTCTGGACATGTTTCTGTGCAACCTGATCTAGGTGAACCTACTTTGGCAGGGGGGGTTGGACTAGATCATCTCCAGAGGTCCCTTCAAACCCCTACCATTCTGTGATTCTGTCATAACTAGTATAAAACATATACACATAATCTATTTTAATTAGAATGTCCTTCTTACCCGCTTATGAGATTCTTTCATTTATTTTTTTCACTATGTACATGTACTTTTGTTCTATTATACACTTTATGTATTTGCAATGGCTACATACTTTCTGTCTTCTGTGTTTGCACTGTGATATAATACCTACAAGCAAGTTTAAGACTATGTCAAGAAAGTTCACACGTCTGCAGTTGTAACACACCTTCCATTGTATTTGTGATAATGCCAGCTATACTCATGGCTCTTTCCCTTAAACTGGGATCCTCCAGCAACTCCACTGGTATTTGATAGGAACTCGTACGCCTCTTTTTTATGTCTATTTCTGTAGTAGTGCTCTTAAAAAACAAAACAAAACCAAAAATATGTAAATTAAATTCAACTTTAGAAATACTGAAAAACAGTTATCAGAAAGACTCAGCAGTTTCAATTAATTCATAATATATAAAGCTTCATATTTAAGTGCTGTTACATTAAATTGTCTTTCCACTATACATGTAACATAAGCATAGGTTTTTAAATGGCTATTTTCATGTTATATTTCTGAATACTGTTAATAATGATAAAATACTAAGAAAAGACATTGATATTTAGTTCCCAGACTACCACTGCATTATAGCTATTATATATAATATATATAAAATATATATTTAACTACTATTAACTCCACATTATACACATTGGAAGAGGCCACAGCCAAGAAAACAAACCAAGACTGTGGCAGCCCTGAAATCAGAAAACCTCCCAGATCCATGCTTTCTCAAACAATATTTAACTTCTAAACTAGTTCAACCACAAGATCCTAATAAGTGACTTATTCTATGAAGTTTTTTGTAACAACAGTTACTCTCTAAAATTATTTTTTTAGGTATCAGTCTTGATCTCTATACCTATTCATTAAAGGATGCATTTTACATTGCATAGCTACCATCTCTGATTTACTTAATGAGTATCAGCCAAAGAAACAAAAGTGGTCCAAGTGAACTGACCCAAAAAAACTAATATTTTTTAAACCCAAACTTTTTGTAATTATACTCTGATCCTAGGCAGTAAGAAACACCTAGGCATCTCTGAGACCCAGGAGAAAAGCTATCAGAGCTTTTAAAATGTCAGCAAAGTCTTGAAGGCTATGCTACATTTGCACAACACCAAATACACAGATGGTGGAAAAAAGCAGAACCATTTCTATTACTGATAGAAAATTACAAAATACATTTAAAGGGAGGCCAAAATCATAAAGAAAGAAAAAAAAAATCAATCCAGCATAATAATATGCAGAATGTTTAGAAAGCTGTGCACCTTATTTTGGGTTATAAAACAGATTTAGCAATGAAGCACTACTGATTTGGTTCACTCACAGGTGCATGCACATCCTTGCTCTGCACATACAAAAATGTGCTATTTGTTCTCTTCCACTTTCGTGCTTCAGCCACTGTAAACCATTTTTAAAGCATTTCATTCCATTAAAACATTGTCTGCCCACGAATCCTTTAAAGCTTCCTTACATTATCATCAGTTGTCGGTTTATCTATTATGACCTCTGGAAGAAGCTGTCCAGTAGGCGACAATAAACTTGGTGGTCCATCTACTAAGGAAACCACCCCATTGCAATCCACAGTGCTGTGCATCTTCCCATTCGCTGGAAACACTGTTGGCCTTCTTGATGACCTACTGGCCTGACTAATGTTACTACTGCGCCGTTCATTGTGTCTGCGTGGCAAAAAGAGAGAACCTCTTCTGCTCCCATTATCCTCAAACGTGCTGTGCTCATCATCAGCAAAGTCATTTTCTGATCCTATCTCTTTTCCATATTCTCTGAAACTGAAAAGACTTGTTCTGCTACTACGTCTGGGAGAAAACAGGGAGCCACGAACACTCAGTAAAGACTGCAAAGGAAACAAACAAAATGACCAGCTGAAGATTTTAAATATACCAAATGCATGTCTAAGTATTAAAAAAATGATAATGTATATTCCTCAGGAACCTGTCAGTGTTATTCTTAATACAGTGCCTTAGGTAGATTTCAGATGTGTTCTAGAGATGAAATTTATCCCAATAGGTAAATTTACAGTATACCTAAAGCAATTATTGGAGAGAAAAAAAAAAACCAACATGAATAAGGCCATAGTAGTTTGCATCTCTCTATTAAAGAGAAAAATCAAGACTATTCTAAAGACTATTCAAAAATTCCAATGATACATATAGATCATGTATCACACTAAAAGAGATTCATACCCCTAGTCTTCGGCATTGATAAATTATATTTAAATTCTCCTTTTATAAATTAAAAAGGGATTTCTGTTTCAAATTAACTAGGAAAACTCAATGCTGCTGTGCATGTTAAGACCCACCAGATCCTAAACAATAAAATGAGAGAGATCACAACACTTCTTTAGGAACGCTCTAGAAAATAATACCAACAGTAAGTTGGCACTTAAAACAATGCAACATTCTTTTTCATGGTGGTATTACTTTGCAAAGTTCCAGTGAAATTTATTGGATATTACAGTCATCTCACAGACTCCAAAAATGACAACTACACTTATCACAGTACCTGGTGGGGGGATGTGAATGGCTTCCCATAAGCAAGTCTGTTCCCTTCGAAAGAAAACCGGAACCCTTTCCTTCTGATACTGCCATCTGATTCAGATTTTGGAAGCTTTTCATCCTTCATGTCATCCTCTTCTTCAGAGAGCTCCCTCTGCCTTCTTTTCTTCCTTCTATTTCTCCTTTCTTTAGCACTTTTTGAGCTAAGCTTGGATGCTTCTGAAGAACTATCTGAGGGTCCACCAATCCCACTTTCACCGCTGTACTCAGTCATCTCTGCCACAGCTGCTGCTATCGCCTGCCACAGAAATGATTTCATGTGATTCTTTACAAATCACACCATTTTTAAAAATCTTGTTCCTAAGATTCATACTAAATTACTGTGACAACAGCCTAGGTGGATTTGTGCAAAACTTCAAATGGAACTCTGTTATATGAGTTAAAATAAAAGGGCAGTTATGAAAGTTGTCATTTGAACAGAGTTCTACTTTGGATTTGTATCACGGAGCCAGACTGCACTGTGTACAGCCAAGGTTCATTAGAAAATAGTTGAAAATTAGTAAGTTTATTAATTGGAGTGAATGCAATTGCAAACAAAAGACCTAGAAGTCAGACTTCAGTCTATTAATTTAGTAAACTAATTTTAAGTGTTATTGTAAGTTACAGCTTTCTTAAGCTGCTGTTAAGAAAAAATTTTGAGGTACTACTTCCAGTCTTCGATTCATTGGTAGTAACACCAATAGTAGCAAAAATTAGTCAGAAATTTATGGTTAAAAATATTTTAAACTCTAATCAATGCTTGACAAATATTTCACAAGTATTGCAATTATTTCTAAGCTGAGAATTTGAAAAATCATCATGACAGGTTACCAGATACTACCCCTAGATAAGACATACTTATTTAAAAACTATTATTCTGATTTGGAGAGTATTTTATGTTCTCAGTTCAGAAATTCATTAATGCTTTAGACATTATACACTGAAAAAGCAATTAAAAAAAGTCATAAGCGAAGCAGTCTAAACTGCTTGTGAGGTATGTAAAACAATGTCTTTTAAAAAATATGTTAGTTTAATTATGAAGTTTGTTTTGAATGAATAGCATGCAAAGAATATAATAAAGTTCAAACTGTTGTTAAAATATACCTGAGCTGCTTCTTGCTGTTTTCTCAGCTGTTCAAGCATCTGCTGCAAGTCTGCCTCCCTCTGTTCTGCCTCAATCATAGTTGCTTGATTTTGTTCTTCATAGGCCATGGCAACCACAGCCAAAATCAAGTTAATCAAATAGAAGGAACCCAGAAAAATGACCAGAACAAAAAATACCATGTATGTTTTGCCAACAGCTCGTAGTGTCTATAGGAAAAGAAGATATACAATCCATCTAGTGAAGACATGCGTCAGTTCTGCAGTTCATTAGTATTTACTGAATTTGAAAAGTGCAAAATATTAATGAATTGTTCTTCCTTCCATAATAAGATCAGAGAGCATTCATGCATGTGAAAAACACATTTAAGAAATATGTTGCTTTGAGACAAATCTCTTTTAATGCCTAATAATCTTGAAAAGGATGTGGGATCAGATTGATTAATGTAACTTACAGATCACATGTTGGGTGCTTAGTATGCTTACCATGTATTAGCATGCTTTCCCATAGGAAAAACCAAAATAATTACAGATGGCATAATTGATTAAATAATTAAAAGGTTATAATTAAGAGATTTTCACACAGCATATAATGAAAAGCTACAATAAGAAAAGTTACTTATATCAAGACATGCAATTTTAGTTATCAAAACCAGCATTCACAGTACAGAAATTAAGATTTGGATTTTGCTGTCACAAAGTATTTTTACAATTTAAACTAAATATTAAAGGTTTTAAAAATACGATCTTATCACTAGACACAAAATGAATATACACTATAAAAATTAAATAAAGGATCAAAAAACCTCATGTGTCTCTTTGGAAATATGTGAGAGTCTGTAGTAAGTGCCCATCTCTTCTTAATTCTGCAACTGAAATTGCTTCCTTTCATAAATGCTTTGCATTTTCAATTGCTAACAATAGTAATGGTATGTAAAGTAAATACCAACATCCTTTCTATGTTTGATTTGGGTCCAGTAAGACACTAACCACAGTTTTTAGCCACTCACCAGCTGATAAAGACCTTCCCAGTAGTCCTGTGTCATCAGTCTAAACAGTGACAAGAAAGCCCAACTGAATGTGTCAAAGCTAGTATATCCATAGTTGGGGTTTCTGCCAGCTTTCACACAGATAAACTCTTCTGGACATTTACTAGAAGAAGAAAAGAGAAAAAAAAAAAAAAGTAAAGCAATTCATATACAAAAGTCATATAACACTAAAACTGTTTTTAAATTATTGTACCTTGAGCTTCTAAGGAAGGTTCATTAGATGTACTCTTCTAATCTGTGAAGAGGGCTGCTATTTGTGGCTTACACCACTTTAAAAATTAGTGAAGAAATTAAAAGAGTGTTCTTTAAAAAGGCAAGAAAGAGGAAACAAGTAAAAATACAAGAAAATAAAATCATTCTTCCTACCTTCTTTTGCCTTTATACACAAAATAAAGCTTATTCCCAACAGCTTGGCACTACCTCTGCAGAAACTTCTTCAATGGCAACAATGTATTTACTTAACAGAGAGATTCCATAAAGTGAATACTTCCATACAGAAGAAGTCAGCATACATAATTTGTTCTGAGCTGTGTCCATCAGCAGGGTTAGTATACCAGATTTCTTGGTTTCTTCAGGTTTGTGAATTAGTCAAGTCCAATTAACAAATTCTACCAATTCCTCAACAGCAAATAACCATCATAGTGATACTTCTGTTTTCTGAAACCGTACATATCGGTTTTGATAGTAGGTGATCCAATCTTGATATCAATTGTAGGCACACAGTTTCAGGTATCATTCCATTCTTAAGGGTAGAAGAGGTTCTTGACCCCAAAAACACTACAGAAAAACACTCTAAAGATTTCCTGTATGTGCGTGCATATTTGATGCATATTTATGCAGATAAAATTATCTGATACTGACATATATACATTAAATGTTTACAAAAAAAGATTTAAATACATCTGTTTTAAAGACATAGCCAACCAAAACCAGTGGATGGAGTGATATATCATTAAAATATAGAATTATGTGATTTTGTGACAAAGAACTGTCACAAGAGAGCAAGACAGTGCCATGGAAGCAGTCCACAGAGAAGAATCCAAAATATGTCTTCCCAAAAGCTGGTCATAAATCCCACTGCCTCTTTCCTATCTTAGATAGTTTTGAGTTTACATAGGTAGCATGCAATTTTCAGTGCACCTTACCCTGCATCTGAGCTATTGCCACAAAGCAGATAATCCTTTTGTCCTTCTAAGCGATAGAAATGACCTAAGAAAAAAAATGGGAAGTGGCATGTTTATAAACAGAAGGAGTATATATATATTTTTTTGTGTGTGTGTGAGGATGAACCTATGTTCAAGTGACTATGGTATGAAGATTCATATTCTGCCATTCGTGTTTTCCCAACAATGAGTTCAAATACTGGCACATCATTGTGTACTACAACTTTACTGGTGTTATCACTTAAAATTACACAAACAAAAAATAAGTACCTGTGTGTTTCTTAATGAGCCTGAATGTTATCACTTCAGTCTACAGAGATTAGGACTGTTGAAAAGTATCTGGATAAAGCCTGTCAGTCCCCTTCGTAACAACAATAGGTACTACAGATGAATACCATCACCTTCCCTACCAGAATCTCTACTTGCAAAGTGACTATTTCACACAGACCAATTGGTTTCTTACCTTTACCTAATAATAAAAGTATATCTTAACTACAAAATCTCTACTATTTATCTAGTGCTTCTCAGCCTTACTTACAATCTAAAGATACAAGGAGAGGTAAAGGAATTGGTTCTGTTTGTCTCTGAGAAGCCATGGTGTGTGTGTGGAGGAAGATCTTCACGCTACCTATAAGTGTAATGTGAAAAACTGTAATGGAGATGGAGCCTGACTCTTCTCATAGGTGCACACTGGAAGGTTAAGAGGTGACTGATAGAAGTTTAAGCATAGGAAATTCTAAACTGATATTAAAAAGTTACCATGAGACTGGTCAAACACTGGTACACACTCCCAAGAGAGACTGCTTTTTCAGTTCTTGGAGACATTAAGAACTTGACTGGACATGGCATTGAGCAGTTTGCTCTAACTGGACCTGCAGCTGAGCAGCAGTTGGTCTGGACAACTGCAGAGATCCTGTTCAACCTTATGATTCTGTGATCCTAAAACCAACCTAACACTATAAACACATTTCTAAGTGCAGTTAATGGAAAGAACAGTCATGTCTGCATGAGTTTGGGATGCAGTATGTAAAAATGCCTACTCTTTATCATCCCATTTGATTTATTTTTATCTTTAGTCTAGAGTATGAAACAGTAATTTTGTGTATATGCGCTAATATGCAAAAAAATTAGCAAGTTGAAACAGTATTTCTTACTTTTATTGTTAATGTATGCCGTCCAATCAAACACTGTACCGTTGAAGTATGGGCCTAGGTATTCTTCATAAGATGTTGAATTTTTTGATGGCCAAAACAAGCATTTATTCTTCAAATTGCCCATGAACAGCTGCAGTCCTATTAGTGCAAATACACTCAGGCAAAACACAGTCAAAATCATTACATCTGAGAGCTTCTTCACAGATTGAATTAAGGCTCCAACAATAGTCTTCAAGCCTGCAAACGAGTCAGATTTTTATTATACTATTAAATATTTACCTAAGCTAAAATGCAATGTAAACTACTCCAACACACTATGAAGTATCATGCATAGCCTCAAAAAAATAGTCTTAAAATATCTTCCAAAAGAAAAAGGTAGCAGTAAGTCTCATCGTTCCTCAGAAATTAACTTGAAAGTACAAATGGGAATGAATGGTACACATTCCAAAGCACCTGTTCTTCAAATGAAGAAGTAGCTTTTTATTCATGTTCTCTATACATGTAAACTACACATAAAGAAATTTGTTCATTTTCTTTCCTTCTTGATGCCTCTTGCTCCAAACCTTTGTGTTCTATTCCAATATACAATATATTGGTTCTATAACAGCAAAAAGCACAATTGCATCATAGTAGACATTGTAATGACTGCATTCTATTGCATCCTATTCATCTGGAACTGGGGGTTTGGTGAAGATAGGCATCTTAGGGTAATAAATACATCATGCAATTTCCATGCTACTCTTTATCATCTTATTCATTTGACTATGTCAGGGATTCAGCTTTTACAACAAACCGAAATTTTCAATCCCAAATGTCTTCAATAAACAGTAAGAGAAAAATAAAAATGATTAATTTTGATCCTTAATGTGGGAGAGAAAATTTGACATCATGGAATGGAAATACACACAGGCTATGTAATTCAATTTCTCATGCAAGAATGTATTAAACTCTGAGGCCAAGTATTTCAGAGAATTAGAAAAGGGAATGAAATTGAAGTCAAGACTAAAACTGGATGCTTCTGTAAAAAATATGAGTTCAGCTTCCGTGGAATTTCAGTCAGCCTCAGTGTTTAACCTAGCTCTCACCTGAAACGACTGATACTGTTTTCAAAGCTCAGAGAACTCTGATTGTTCTCAATGCTGAGACATTGCCCAGGTCCACAATATCTGTAGTGAGGAATTCCACACACAAACACAATAACAGCACACACAAAATTAAACAGAGGTGATGTAGAGAGCCTACAATTTTACAAAGTTACTTCTTACCTGGGATTACAGAAATAGTTTTCAAAGCTCTCAATACTCTGAAAGTTCGAAGAGCTGAAACATTGCCTAGGCTTACAAATTCTGTTATATACCTGTAGGATCAAATCACAGTTATTCAGAATTAAGGTGAAGTGTATAGTACTTAACCTCGACCTGTAATCCAAACTACTTTTCTTGGAAGTGGCAACTTCAAATGAAAGACTTGCATTCATACTTTCCTGTTTCAATTAAATTTTCCCTAAGAAACACACCCTTAAGTATTTCCAGTGGATGTAAATTAAATATGAAATGAATTTCCCTGATTTTAATGTTTAAATACTATTTTAAATTGATCGTTCGGTGGTAACTTCTTTGTTGGATAACCCACTGATTCTGCTGCATGCTACACAGTGTGAAATACTAAAATGCAAAAAAGTTGAAATACAAAATGAGCTAAGATAACTCAAACCAGCTACTACAGGTTTAAAAAAAAATTCTGATATTTTACTTTAAAAAATGTATATACTTACGCTAAGGAAATTACAATAAAATCAAGCCAGTTCCAGGGGTCACGAAGGCAAGTAAAATCATTTATACAGAAGCCTCTTGCAAGGATTTTTACCAGAAATTCAAACGTATAAATAGCAGTGAAAGTGTACCTATGAGAAGACATCCAAGCAGAAGTTAAAGATTGTCATTCAGTGATACAATATCACAGGTATAAAGGAAAATATCTCAAGCCAGCAACTAGTACGCACACTGTAATAGCAGTTACAAACTCACATAACTATGACTGGTTTCCCAGCATTATTCTGCAAGATAATTGGATTTATTTATTTTATCTGAAACATAATTTTGCAGTTTCTGGCACATAAGATTTTTGAATTTTCAGCACATAGAATAATCATGACTATCATGAAGAAAATATGTTTTTCTCAAATAAAAATTTCAGCATGGTTGCCATATCAGAAATAAAATCCATGGGTAAGCAAAACCTAACTTTTACTAAAGTTACTTGACAGATGACCAGGTAGGCTTGAGAATGTCAAATGATAATCCTCAGCACCAGTATTTTCTTTAAAGAGGGTATTTGTTACACAAAATGAAGGTGCTTCATAGGGGCTAGGAAAGCACCTTCTATACTGAAAAGCAGTAGTTTCAGGTTGAATGGCTATTTTCTTTCCCTTTTGTCACCCCCTCCCCCCTTTATTGTTCTGTCTGGTTTTGGTTTGGTTTTTTTTGGAGGGGATGATGTTGTTTTTGGTTTGTTTTACATGCAATTGCTAAAGGAACAGCTCAAGAGGGAGAATGCATAAAACATTACTTGTACAAACTCTCTAAACAGGAGTATTTGATAATCAATTTTGTTTAAAGAAAAAGGTTAACAACTTCACAGCTACTTTGCTTCCTAGAGCTTGCAGGTCTCTACTGCTTTGAGATGCAGCTAGGACCATACTCGAGGCAAGAAAAAAGACAATACTGGTATTACATACAAAGGTAAGTAAAACTACATACTCTAGCTCTTAATGTAGCTTTTTTACTTTCAAACCACTTAAAGAAAATATCAGCTAATTTAAGAATACTTACTCTACAATCTTTGTCCAGTCTGGAAGCTTAGTCCATGTCATAAATACACAGTTTGTCAGAATAGTAAGCATAATGAGCATACTGAACAATGTTGAGTGTAGTTAAGGAATATATCATCTTTTAATACTGAATTTGTATCACATAAAGCATAAGGAATTGACCAGGCTATAGAATACTGACAACATATATGATATGAATCAGTTTACTGTCACTAGAAATGTTATATATAATGCAAAGATGTTTCACAATACTCACGACTATACCACTAACTATATAATCTAGGCATAAATGCTGTGCATTTCTTCCTCTGAATTTAATCTGAAGGTTAAAGTGACAAATCTTAGCTATGATTCATTTTGAGATATAGAATTAAGGACAGAAACACAATTAAACAGTAAACAAAAACCCCAGTGTTATTAAATATTTTAAAAGACTTGTAATAATTTTTAACAAAAAACTTGTAAAGGATATGAATGAACCAAAATCTTAATAGCTATTCTTCTAATAATATTGAAAGGAGATAAAAGGTACAAGGCAGGTGTGGCACTGAACCTGAAGATTGTCTTCCCTTTATTCAATACTATAAATGTCTTGGAAAAAAAACAACACAACAAAACAATGAAAAACCAAACAAAAATGGGAAAGGAGATAGGAAATACAACATTAAGGATACATATTAGCAACCTTGCCATAAAGAGACTGCATTTACACAGAAGTAAGTGGCCGCATTTATTTTCAGTAGAATTATACAAGCAAATATCAGATTCTAAATTTTCACATGAGCAATGAAAACTGAACATCACGCATTCTTTGTCTCTGTGTTTTTAATCAAAATTTCCATTTCAGCATTTTTCAGGATTATGTAATTACATTAAAGTTATAATCAAAAGTTTGGAATTTTTAACATTTTAAATTATTCCAGCTATATTACTTGTAGTTCAGATCAAAGCTGGCAATGCAAAACAAAGTACTTGAATAACCATTTTTGGACACTTATAAGCAACTATTTAACCATTTCAGCACTTTAAAACTGCTTTGGAAGTCAGGCGGCCTTGGCTTTTAAAGGCTTTACTGCCTTTATTGCCTGTGCAGTAATCACTAATACTATTTATGCAGCCATTTTTGATTTTGACTAGAAAACACAATGAAAAAACTGATCTAATGAAATCTTAATTCAATCTACATCTTATGATTATTCTCCCAAAAGGCTAATATCCGGAAATAAGCAGGATTTAACATTGAATCTTTCTTTTTGTTAATGATACTCTATTTTAAAAGAAACAGATCATTTGATAGTAGCATTCATGAAGCTGAAAAAGCAAAAACTAAAATAACTAAAAAAAATACAGAATGTTGAAGACTAATAATCAGATGTATTAGAAAAAAAACAGTTCTTCAGCACAGTTGCTTCTTATACAAATAATGTAACTTTTTGTCTCTTACATGTATGATTAAATCTGTTGATTATACAGTACTTCATTTCAAGAACCTGTTCTATGTTTAGTTCAACAAGCATTTTACTGATTTACACAATAAAATACCATGCACTGCTTATTTTGTACTGCCTTTTTAATGCAAACTCAATCTTATTTTCATTCTGAACATTCTTCCACTTCTCATGCCTACCTAAAAAAAATACATTTTCTTAATCTGTACTTGCCAAAGTCATCACCCTTGCTGTTTTCTCCTCACATTATCATTATGTATATAAAATAAATTGAGTTGTCTACAGTGTGTGTGTATATATATATAAAAATTGAGATTTTGTCTTCAGGTCTATATTGGGCCTATAACATAGACCCAACATTGAAACACAAACTACACAGTTTTAGTCTTTACACTCAGTCCCATGTGAGAAGTGAATTTGGGGCTACTCACATGAATGTTATTTTTTATACTGTTTTGCTGAACTGATAATGAGAATTTTTGAAAAATCAGATATTCCCTATGAGACTCAGAACAGTTGCAGTGGTACTGAAGCAAACTCTAGCATAATGAACTTACATCCATAAGTGACACAAGCTATTACCAATCCACAGAAATCACACCACATGAAGCTGGCAATTTGTGACAATATTTTTTTTTTTTTTTACTTACGTCACTCCATAGTCAAAGAACATTTAACTTTTTGTAAAACAAGTATTTCTGTGACATTTCAAGGAATGTTTGACAATCGATCATTTTGGCAGCTGACTGAAAGAGCACTTTGTCCAAAGACAACCCTGTTGAACTAGATCTCAGGTACTATCTATATTTCTTAGAAACCCCAGGAACGGAGTAGCCAGACAGAATGGAAGTTTTCAAATGTTTCAGCATTCAGTCAGATTTGAAGAGATTGAAGGACATCTAATGTTAAATCCACTAACTCAAAATATCATCATAAGGAAACCTTAGACATTGAAAGAAAAGCTCTTTAAAAAAAAAAAAATAAAAAAATTTACTTAAGCAGAGGAGTTACAGTCACTGCATAATACTTTCAACAAGGGCTTACGACTCCCTCCATACCATATCATTTATCACTTTATAGTTCAACAGAAGTGTTCTAATTACAGTCTTAATATAAAAGACTTACTCTTTTATTGATATAGTATGGATCCAGGTCCTCCAGAGGCTCAGACACCATTCCTGGAGGAATATCACCATAAATAAATGGCAGTTTCTTTCCTGCCTCCAAGTCATTACTTGGCTTTGGGTGGTTTTCTTCATGATCACCATCATCTTTATGCTCATCTTTATCACAAGATGCTTCATCAGCAATACGTTTTTCAATAGCTGCAAGAGATTCTTTGGTGAAATAGAAGAAGCTGTCACATCCTGGCGGTACCAGCATTGCCTGTGCCATCTTTTCATTCTGCAAACTTTAAAAGCTTTTATGTTCTTGTGCAAGAAGATCCTGGAAGACCATGAGTAAAAAAAAATATTTAAAAAAAAAAAAAAAAAAAAAGAGAGAGAGAAAATAGAGGGCAATAAGCAACAAAAATCCCCAAATAAAAGCTTCTGGCATAATCATCATCTGACTCTTTTTTTCCACAGAAAATAAGCTACCAGTAATGACATGGAAAACATACAAGTTATGAGATTAAAAAAAAAAAAAAAAAGAAAAAGAAGAAAAGAAAAAATTAATTTGCATAGTTTGTCAACTCAGTTAATATAAAGGTCACAACAAGAAAATAGGAAAATCATTCTCGCTTTCCTGACCCTAAACCTTATGTTAAAACACACCTTACTGTGAAAAGGTAATAAATGTGTTAACACAGCCACGTGCTGCAGTCAATGATTATAACTTTTAACTTACGGATTTATATACACCGAGATGGCACAGTAGCTGAAAAGAAACCTTGAGGGATATTATAAAAGTAGAAAGAATAAACATGCCCCTTCTATTACTCTCTTCATTTCTGATGGCAACACTACTCCATCTGGTGGCTTATCCTATGCTTGCTAAACTGATGTTTATATTATACTATTAGACAGGTGCTACTTGCATTCTACATTTAAAGCCACACGTATAAGCAGAAATCAATTGGGCTGAAGTTTAGTATTTCCCTTTTTGAGTTTCCTGATTCGCATCTTCCAGATTTTCAGTTGTAACTTTGGTGGTGCTATGCTCCATAATTAAGGAAGTTATGATGGATGAAGGGGGTTAGATCTATGTCAAAAACACAGCATATTCTCCCCAAAGTTACAGTACTCTCTAGGGCCAGATACATTTTCAAAAGACCTAAAAATAATAAATATATTCAATTACAACAAACAATAACAGATGACTACTTTCTGCATTTCTATTTTCTACAGTAAGAGCACAGTTAAGACCCATGGGCATAATATTTTCAGAATAAAAATATTATGGGCAGAGACAAAATGAAACCCAGGCCTGCTTGCTAACATTGGTAATTGGTGTAGCCTTTGTCAACACAACAGGGCAGTGGGTTGACACTGGCTGGCTGCCAGACTCCCAGACAGCTGCTCTCTCATTCCCACTCCTCAACAAAGTGAGGTGAGGGAGAAGGAAATGACAAAGCACATGCATTGAGATAAAGACAGGGAAATCAACTGCTGTCATGGACAAAAGGAAAAATAATTTCTTACCAATTAAAATAGACTTGGACGTTAAGAAACAAAGACAAAACCTAAATGAACTTCCTGCCCTTGCCTCTTTTTTCCAGACTATTAGTCCAGACAAACCATATCCCTAGGCACCATATCGACTTTAAAAGACAGCCAGAGATGGTGATTCAACCACTTCCCTGGGCAGCCTGTTCCAATTCTTGACAGCCCTTTCAGTGATAAAATTCTTCCTAATGTCCAACCTAAACCTTCACTTGTTCATTCTCAACTCCTATACCCACACATGCACCCTCTCCAAGTGGCATGGGAAGGATGGGATATGTGGAGCTGGTCAGACCACTGCCGTTCCTCTCTGCCGCTCCCTTCTCCTCACATTTTTCCTCCCCCACTCCAGTGTCAGTCCTTTCCACAGGCTGCAGGCCTTCAGGAAGTGTTCCCACTTCGGCTCTCCACATGCCACAGATCCTTCTGGGAATATACCCACCTGCTCCAGTGAGGTGTCCTCCACAGGCTGCAGTGTGGATATCTGCTCCAGCATGGCCTTCCATGGGCCGCAGGGAAACACCTGCTTCACCATGGCCTGTCCCATCTGCTCCAGTGCCTGGACCCCTCCTCCATGAATTCCAGAAGTCTGTCTCTTCGGTGTACACTTTCAGGTCAATTTAACATTAGCTGAAGAAATTTTCTTTTTCCTCAATCTTACAACAGAAACTAAATTCTGATGGACATGCAACCTAATGTTACACAAGCCATCTCTTCCTCAAAATTAGTCAGTCAAGGGTATGCACAGGCTTCAAACCCCTGCTTTTTCAATTGAGCTTTAACAGCTTCCAAGTCCTTAGCAAATACTCTTTACCACAATAAAAGATACAAAAAAGAGGCCCCTGCACAGACTAGTAAAGAGATGAGAAATTTCCTAATAAATCATGGAATCATTTAGGTTGGAAAAGACCTTCAAGAACAAGTCCAACCATTCACGCTACTCTACATGTCCACTACTAAACCATGTCCCTAAGCACCATATCAACTTTCAAACACAGTCAGGGATGGTGATTCAACCACTTCCCTGGGCAGCCCGTTCCAACACTTGACAACCCTTTCAGTGAAAATATACTTCCTAATGTCCAATCTAAACCTTCCCTGGCATAGCTTAAGGCCATTTCCTCTTGTCACAAAATCACAGAATCACTAAGTTTGGAAAAGACCACCAAGATCATCAAATTCAACCATCTACCTAACATTATCATAACCATTAAACCGTGACCTGAAGTACTGTATCTACATGTTTCTTGAACATTTTCGGGGATGGTGGCTCCACCACCTCCCTGGGCAGTCTATTCCACTGCCTAATGACTCTTTCAGTAAATAAATTCTTCCCATTGTCTAAACTAAACCTCCCCTGGTGCAACGTAAGCTCACTTCCTCTTGTCCTATTGCTTGTTACTTGGGAGAAGAGACCAGCACCCATCTCTTTACAACCTCCTTTCAGGTAGTTGTAGAGAGTAACAAGGTCTCCCCTCAGCCTCCTTTTCTTCAGACTAAATAGCCTCAGTTCCCTCAGAAACTCCTCATAAGACATACTCTCCAGACCCTTCACCAGCTTAGCTGCCCTTCTCTGGACCTGCTCCAGCACCTCGATATCTTTTTTGCACTGAGGTGCCCAAAACCAAACACACTACTCGAGGTGCAGCGTCATAGCTATAGAAATCAGACATTTTTCATGCCAGCCACATAGCAATTTAGGAAAACACAGAAATATTTTTTCTCTGGAA
Source organism: Actenoides lindsayi (assembly GCA_025331215.1). Taxonomy (NCBI): domain Eukaryota; kingdom Metazoa; phylum Chordata; class Aves; order Coraciiformes; family Alcedinidae; genus Actenoides; species Actenoides lindsayi. The sequence goes on along the minus strand of WTSP01027371.1, from coordinate 11,802 downwards.
CAGAAAGCTCGAGACTGACAAGTCTTCCCTGATATATTAAAAAAAAAAAAAAAAAAAGAATAATTTAATCTGTACCATTTAAAAGTGATTCACTATTCTCAAATGAAAGGTCTGATTATTGTTTAGCCTTCTCTGGCAAACCCTTCTGAAATCCATAGCACCAGTGACCTTGAAGATCTGCTCAGCCATGCCTGGACTGAGAACCAACTGTGTCTCAAAAAGTACTTTTCCTTCAGAAGCTGGATGACATCTGTGGCTCTAAATACCTAGGGAATATGCACCAACAAAGAAGGGAGGGAGTGCAGTCTTACAAGGAAGGGTAGCAGGATCCTTTTCCATAAGCTTCATTTTTACCTAAGAGCTAAAGTAAGTATTATGTGGTACCCTTAGGTCATTTGTTTAGCTTACAACTCTGTTTTTCAGGAATAAAACGGGGAGGGAGTTCTTACCTGCTTCTTTTTTGCATGCTGAAAATTCACAAGGATTTCCTTATTGAGAGCAGTCTATACATGCTCGGTTATTATGTAGAATGGTTAGATGGTTGCACAAACTCTTTTAGAGTCTGAATCGACAAGACAGCAAGATCTACAACCATTAGAACAACTTCCATCTTAAAACCAAATAACACAGGAGCTGTACATATGCTGCTGCCCTGTTACAGTCTTGATGCCCTTTACAGGCTAAATACAATACAGGTTATTTCAACCTATCTACATACCACTGACCAGTCCATCATGTCTATAAACAAGTAGAGGAATACATGGCAGCCTAAAAATACTTCCACTTCACGTTTTGGTGACGATCTTCAGAAACAAAACAGGTAAAACAAGGCATGCAAACAAAAAGAAAGGGAAAACACTCTTGGAGAAGAGTAAGTCAAATATATACCATAATGTTCAGCTAGTTTTTAGAGGATGTTTGCATTATTCAGAGAAAGACTTTACAAAACTTCAAAAATAGTTCTCTAGTCATCTTTATGAATGTTGACTCAGAAGGTGGTGAATATGATGTCTGCAGGAACTACTTGTTATCAAACATGTACTTGAAAAAATGTCACTAACTGTTATGCCTGTCCGTGCATTTACACTAAAATTACTCTTTAGAAGTCTCTAATACCTAAAACTAAAAGTTCATGACTGTTCATTTTACCAAATACCACTACAGCCTTATGGCAGTTTTTCTGAGTTGTTGGAGATGTTACCAGAATGAAATTCAGTCTTTCACTTGCATGTTCATATTCCACTGGTTTATTCAGCAAGGCTTAAGTGGTATCCTTAGGGAGGAGATGAACTCCAGTATTTCTCTCTAGAGACACCATAGCCAATGACTGCAGCACATCTCTCAGTTAACATGAAAAAGGTTATTTTACAATATATAACAGGAATCTCTTCTATTCATGATTTACCCTAGCACACTAATCACAGATCATGCTCAGAAAAAAACCCCCACACTTTCTAAAAACATCTTGAGCTACAGTTCAGTGACCATATTTTCTTGTCATGACACTCTTAAAGTACTATAAACTCTGTAGCATTGTGGAGCAAACTGATGCCTCTTATATTATTTCCTCATGGAAATCAGTTTATCCAGAAAAGAAATGGAGTGAAAAAAAAATTATGAAGACAGATGGATTGGTTTAATGACTTAATGTTCTTCCTCTCTTTTCTGCAGTCTTGATGGCTTCTATATTACAAAGTAAGAGGTAGTAACAAATCAAATCAGAAAACATGAAAGAATGAATCCTGAAGAAACTGACACCCCTCCCCCCAGAAAACCCCATAAAGGTCCTTAGGAAAGCTTCCATCACCTGCAAAAAAAAAAATCAACATTAAAAAAATCCGGCACTATAAACGGAACCTCAAAACAGAAAACCCTCTGTTTCTTCATCTTAGTATTAAGAAATTGGATTCTAATCCAACATGCCTATATTGTGTATGTAAACCTGAACAGAGGCTCTCTCCATCACGGATGGAAAAAAAAGAGTTATAAATGAAAGGTTACAGGCAGCAGCTGCATATCACTGACTATGTAGTAGCACACCATTAGAAGGAAATTGCTAGGTCCAGGAACAAAGCAATATAATCACAGAACCATTTTGATTGGAAGAGACCTGTAAAATTATCAAGTCCAACCATTAACCCAGCACTGCCAGGTCACCACATAACATAATACTAATATAAACAATACATTCTTATGGAATATGGTTGAATGAGCAAGAATAAGTGTCAAATGATCTTTTAAAATATGTTTTTAATATGCATACAAAGAAAAGCATCAGGGTCATATTTATTCATTTCCAAACCAGTACATATCTTATTACTCCATTTCCTACATTTGACATCTAAGCAGACTGCTGCTCCACAAAGTTGTATTAAATCTAGTCCTATGTTATTTCAAAGGTAGAAGTTTGAGGTTTTGAGCTTGAGTCCACTGTGTTAAAAAAGAAAAGTGTGAAGACATTGCTTATATTTACTATGGACATCTACAAAATGTTTATTTTAAAATTTACAAAAATAAAGGTCAAGCTTAGACCCAAAGTATACAGCAACAAACCCTCAGTACCAAGGACATGCATTTCCCATACAGGTAATATTTATCTTCGTATTTTTCACAGAAAGAAACAACCCATCTGCTCTTACTACTCTGTATTCAATAGCATAATGATGAGTTTTTACAATATTATTTTCAATGGTCTTTGTACTATGGTACTTTTCACAGTGGTATTTGAATAACTTGAATAAAGTTTTCAGCATACTAAAGAAGCCAGGTGAAATTACTAAGTCTCAATAGCCACATAAGTCTCGTACATATGAAAAAAACCCTAAAAATTAGAAGCTACTACCATGGCAGTCAGATGAAGATGTACAGTGGACTTCAGTTAGGCAAATGATCAAGTCTGACGAGTCATAGGCAAATGTACATACATTTTCTTTGCTATGCTCTGGTTTTGTGCATGTGTGTATATAAAAGAATATGACTATTTTTCCCAGGGATATAGAATTTTACTATATAAACTAAGACTTACACTATTAACTACTATATTGTCATGACTTAACACAGACTTCAGACTGTTACAGTTTCTACAGAAAATAAGCTGCTTTTATCCCTGCTACTTCAACATTACTATTCTGTGACTTTGCAAAACAAGAAGCAGGCTGTAATAGAAACTGAGAAAGTTCTTAGGAAAATGGGTTAATCTAGAAAGCATCTACCCTAATCAACATTTAAAAACCTAGTGTTCTTCCTTCTCCTCTCACATAATTTCCCGTGTAGATGCTAACAGTACATATGCTATTTGTCCACTTATAATGCTCAACATCAATAAGAACTAAAACATTTCTGAATTATTAATTGCTCTGAGAGTGAATAAATTAGAACTATGGTACATTTCACTCCTGATACTTCTCAACAGGAGACTGTGGCAGTACAATAACACTAAGTGGGATAACTCATTTTAAGCAAAAGATTTTGCCATGTCCTTCATTTATAAGTTATTTCTTTCTTCATAGCTTGTTCATGAAAATAATTCCAAAGACTAAAACAAATGCCTATGGAAGACAGACCAAATTTCTGTTTGGTACTTCTCATATACAACTCATCTTACATGACCGGTATCTTTTCCAAAGTTAATCCAAACAAGCTATTTTCTCTTCAGTAACCTCTGATTTCAATGTATGAATTTATAGTTAATAGAAGATATATGAAAAATATTAGTATTGCAGGAAAGAAGTATGTTAAAGAGGTGGTGGATGCTCCAACTGATCTTACAAAAAGAAAATGTGTCTAATTTAAACCCATTTATAGAATCTGCAGCCACTTAGCCAAAGTGATTTGCCTCTTTCCCTTATTCAGAAAATATATTCATCCAGTGCACATCCAGGAAATTCAGTTCTCACAAACAAGCAATCCAATCACTGAAACAGAAAATCTGGAATAGAGCCGACACACAGAAAATATTAAAATGTAAAAGCTTTGTATTGTTGGAAATGCAATGAAAACCAGTGAATAGCATGATTTACACTGTTAGAAATATGATGTGAACATCACTCTTCTAGCAAGTATGAAATTTCTGTTATTCACATGACTGACTACTATGATATTTCTTCAGACCACAGAATACTTTTCAAAATTTCAAGACTCTGCTTCTAGTTAGGTCCAAATAAGTCATGTAGCCAAGTCCCTGGATAATAATTCTAATTTAAAGCTTCCTCAAACTGTTAATTTATTTTACAATCTAAAGACAAGTTTGTAACAGATTTGGTCCTACACTTAGGCTATTCTTCACTTGAATAGCCCATCAGCCACTAGTGCTTCCTGCTTTCATGCATTTACAGGAAAAATACTCATCTCTTAAATTTTCATTATGCAACAGTTCAGTGAACCTTTTCTTTGACTCAAATGAATTATACCAGTCACTGAGATTTATTTTTACTTTTTTTTGGTGTATATGTTATTTTGTGGGACTGATTTTTTTTTTCTCCAAAACACACCTCTTCTACGACACCAAAGATGTTGACATCAAGTTATGAACTTTCTAAGTTTGGATAATTTTTCTAAATAAATTCACAACAAAGACAACTATCAAAGCTTTTAAATACGATTTCTATCTATGGATTTAAATAAGCATGCATCTCACTCCTTGTTTTGATGCTTAAAAGATAAATAGAAAAATTAAATATCTCCATGGATACCACATAATACCATATTGTAGATTCTTAGATAATAAACTATGAAACAATACTCTCTACATGTATTTCTAAATAATGGTAGTACTTGCACAGTGTTTTGTTTCCTTCTACTCAATAGCTGAATGAGAGTATTAAAAGAAGGGCAACTATCATACAGGATAAATTTATTTTCTTCACAGATAGTACTTATTACCCAGTAATTGTGTTCAGTTACAAAACTGAATACACCATGTAATTTTAGCTATACATGAACTCCAAATATATCCAAATGAATCCAAAATGTATTTTATCCAGAAATCATAAAGAATTGATGTCGTATCATTTAAATCGTGTAAGTATTTTACACCAATAGAAATTGGTGAAAACACAGCTAAAATGAACTTTTATTCCTGTACAATGGAGAAAATACAAGTTTTAGAAAAGGCAGGTTTAGCAGAATGTTTAAAAGGAAATTAAAAACCAGTTCAGCTTGAGGGTGCCTGTTTCCTTAAGCATTCAGATATAAGAGAAGGAATAAAAAATATTTTTTAAATTACAAAACTACAATAAATAATAAAAAAACCCCAAGAAAATATTTTTAGAACTACTTACTGTAGCCTCACTTACAGAGTAAGACCTCAAAGGTAGAAGAAAAACTAGAATGGCAATGATAACACTGCAAGTTACTTTTCAGAGTTAAGAGTTCTTTTAAATTACAGATTTGCTTCAGTGATTCCAAGAAGTCAACAAATAACACTTTCAGAAAAGACTTAAGTACTACAGTACTTCTAGATTAAATTTTCAAAAGCTCTCTGGCTCAGATTTCACCTTCACTGAATGAATGCCAGCTGAAAAAGAAAAGCACATATCCTTGAAATGAAATTGTAAAGAAAAGAATTGCCACAATAGTCAAAAGTTTTGCTTTAAAATATTCTTCCTACATAATGTTTTCAGACATTTATGAAATTATTACAGCTTGCTGTCATGGCAGCTCACTTCACATTTTCTTGGATAATGCAATTTTTAAAATTAGTAAAAAGCCACAATCTTTTGTCTTGAAAAGAATATTTTTCACATAATAACAAGTAGTTGGGTTTTTGGTTGGTTTTTGTTTGGTTTTTTTTTTCAAATGGGATCCTGGGAAGGCTGTGTGGTCCTTATCAGGACTCTGATCCACAGAATAATGTTCACATGTAGATAGAAAGAAATGCTGAAATTGCACTATTAGAAACTTGGAAAATGTTTCTTTCAAGTTCACAAGTTCATCTATTATCTGTCAAATGCTACATTACAACACATTTAAGACCCAGAATTTGGCCCAAATTCTGAAGTCAAGAATCCTTATTCGATTTAGCATATATATGAGAACCAAAGCTTTTATCATAATATCTAAAACTGATTATGCAGATCCTCTTTGTGTAATAGATCATTTATTGGAAGGCACACAGCTACTCTGCTTTCTCACACAGCAGAAGAATAGTTGTATACAGTATTATGTGACATGACTAATGTTAAATTAGTTTGATCCAAAGCCACTCTCAACTTCCATTAATATATGAAGAAGATTAAAAAAGGGCTCAGTTATGTTTGAAGTTGCTAAGGTCTTCCAAAGTCTCTGTTATCAAGCTCAAACATTTGTAAAGAAACTATATTTTTGCAAAGAAACTAATACATTTCAACATGTTAAGTGATGTGCTCAAAGAAAAATATGTCAAATGAAAGGCAGAAGCATTTTTCCATGCATAGAATGAAAACTTCCTGCAAAATAAAATGAACATGGAGACAAGACACATAACATTTGGCCCAATGTCTGCATTCTGTTGCAAGAAGCCTCATTACAAAACTACAGCCATGACATTCTCTGTGAAATATATTCATGTTAAGTTCAAAATCCAAGACAGTTTTAAACTTGTGTGTAAAATGTAGTATTTGCAGAGATCTTTTTCATTATTGTTTCATACAGTGAAAACCAAAGGAAAAAAAAACCAAACAACAAAACCACACAGCTACTCTTCCAGTCCTATGTCCAGCACTACATTACAGGAGAAAGTTTCAGTTAAATCTCTCAAAACTCTGGGTTGTGATGTGCAATGGATGGAAAATACTCTAAGATTGAAACATTAATGAATAAGTCAGAGGCTCTTCGCAAAAACCATCTAAAAAAGCTAAGCATCAGAAATTTCTAGGCATCAATCAATCTTACAGTAAATTATCACCTTTAACAAGGTCACATAGAGCAGGCCAATGTTATCCTGCAACCAAAGACACCAGTCAATCAAACCAAAGAAGTTCTGAAATATCTCCACCTGACTGAGAGCTTTAATTCTGGGGAAGTCTATCTACAAACAATGGCAATCAAATTATCTTGAACAGCTTATACAAAGGGAACATACATTTCTTCTTGCATACAGAAATTTCCATACATTTCTACACTACAGAGCATTCCAGTTCCATAGCAAAAAGCAGCAATATGTGAAATAACAAATCTAATGATCTCTACATCCAAAAAACTATTATTGTGCAAGAGGTTTATGACTTCCCACTTAAGGATATTATTTCCCCTGAAACAGGTCACTTCTTTAAATTACCCATATTCTGCTTTCCTTCAGAGAGACAAACACAGAATTTCTTGCCTCCAGCAGCTGGAACTTTGCAGATGTGTAAAGCAAGGAAGGAAGGAATTTGTTATTTTTCTAAGCAAATATATGATCTACTTGAAATTTTAAATGACTTGCACTTGTAAGTCTCCCTTAAGAGAGGACTCAATATTAAGTACATCTAAGAGGATGAGGTAGGTCATACTGCATGCTATGTCAGCAAACAATGTTGTAGCAAATGAAAAGAGGTGAGCCTACCTTAACTGACTGCATTCATGCCTTAAAGGAAAAGGCATTTCAAGTCAATGCATATGATACAGTAGTCTAAAGCCTGGCAAGATGGTTACACCAAACGTAGTATGAGTTTTCAATAACCTATTTTGTTAACTCTTTTTTTTTTTTTTTTTGCCTTGTTATACAGGGGTACTTCAAATGGCCACAGCCTTTTATAATCAAATACCTTTTTCATAAATTGTCAAAAATTTACTGGAGGTCCACAGAGCTGACTAAAAAACAATAAATAATAATAGAACAAAAAACTATTATTGGGTTTGTCTATAAAAGAAACATTCCTCATATTGTTAGCAATGTTATTATCATCATACTAATATCTACAGAGCTCTGCCTGTGACCCTGGAAGACAATTTAAATTTACTGATTGGTTGCTCTTACTAATCATTAGATAACAAGACATTATACTGGAGGAGTCGGAAAAGAAGCAAAACGCCTCAGATAAATTACTTACTCCATTAAGGGTGCTATTTGAGAAAGAATTATTGAAAGCATACGGCTGAGCCACTGCATTGGTGCCTGAAGGATCCCCATGTACAATATAACTGCTGTCACTAGTTACTAGGATACAGTAAGATGGACCTCTATTTTTTTGAAGGCAATTCACTGGATTTTGTGAAATTTACCAGTTTTTAGGAAGCAGGATAATTCTTGGAATCAGTCATAGCTACAAAAGACAGAACATTTACTAAAGAAATGACTCATACCAAGATTTTGATAGAAAAGTTAGACAACAACAATTTCAGATTCAGTTCTCTCAAAAATAAATAGATAATTCTTCCTTTAAAGATGTTTTCATTGCAAGTTAAAGGATTTAGGTCTGGGAGAAAGAAGAGAAATTCAGAGTTTCTTTTGTCTTTTTATGCCTAGGTACTGGAATTTTCACAGTCAATCCATTGCTGATCCACTAAAATATCTCAAAGTTCATTTACTATCCAGAGAGACTGCCTCAGCAGCAAATCAGAACTGTTCCACATTTTGTTCAGACCTCATAATTCAGTATTAATTAATTATTAATACAGTAATAAATTACATGCACACAACATTACAAAGAACATAAGCACCTTGCACAGAAAAGAAACTGCACACACCCATGTACATGGGAGATTTCAGTAGTTTGCTCTTAGTGGCATGGAATCAAAAAGTCATCTATTGCACCACATACATCAGAATGATCTATGTAAATTACTCAAAGTTTGTGCATGATACTCAGGCATTGCAGAAACATCTCCAAGTGATTTATTCCAACTCATGCAGGTGTAGCACTTTCTGCTATACATTTTTCAGACCTCACATTGTTACGTGGTTTGGTTTTATCATCATTCTGATAACTTTATGGTAAAAATTATTTCAAAATAAAATTATCTTGACTCCCTTACCCCTGTCAGATTAAACTTGATGTACTGGGATCCCTCTGACTGTAGTAACACTGCCATTATTTCAGATAATTTTTTCTCAATGTGAATTATGACTGATTTCATTACAGTTAGAAGAAAATATTGGATTTGTTTTTCCATGCAAGGAATATGTATGTCATGTCTGAAGCAGAAGATTTAGTTTCTTTTAACAGCAGCTGGGGGAGGTGGGGAAGGAGAGAGAATTTCTGGTAAAATCGTTGCTACTGTATGTATAATCATTTATGTTGAGCAAGATTACAGAACTCAAAGAAAAAAGTATAGTTTTGGAGGCACCACTGGAAGTCAGATAGTACTCCAGCTCAAAACAAAGCTAAGGTTACTTACCTTAAATCGCCTACAGCAAGAACTCAGTAGGTTCAAGGAGTCTGTTCCAGGCTGCTTCCCCATGTCCCTCCACTGGGTCTCACTAGGATCTCCCAAGGTGCCTTAGCAAAGACTCCACCACCATATTCCAACCTGCTCCTTGTCCAAGCCCAGGCTTCTTTAACCACCTCTCTATTTGCCCTCAACACCATCTGACCCTCCAGCTTTCTGGCCTGTGTTCTACCAAGTGCAGCCCTTGAATATTTTCTGCAGGCTTTTGCTGGTTTGTTATCAAATTCTCCTTTCTGTTTTCCTGCCTAGGGTACTGGGCCATCACTAACACAAGTCACCAGGGCAAAGCAACAGTAATAAATGTCAAAACAAGTACAGCTCCCAAAAAACTGCAGTTGAAAGCTTCCCTCCTGAACAACAAAAACAAATTAGGAAGTAAATGTGCTCTTCAAGCTACTCCAAATCAAGGTTAAAAAAAAATAGAAAACTTTTTTTATAATAGGAAAGTCCTCCCAAGTAATAATAATAATAATAGGCAGAGAAAATATAGTAAAACTAACAAGATACAACTTAATAACTTACTGCATAACCCTATATTTCACTGGATTTGAAACAGTAAAAAATAATATTCTCAAATCCTTAAATTCTATGCAGACCCTGGTTTTAATCTATCAGAAAGCTCAAAACTTTACTGTTTCCTTCAGGCCATAGCATCCTTCAGGCCACAGCATCAAAGCACGTGTCTACCTACAAAAGCACATGTCTACAAAGCACAAAAACTACAAAGCACATGTCTACCTACAAAATACATTTTTCCATTAACTAAAAACTGCTAGAATTCTGAAGCAATCTTTATTTGTTGTTACAGATAACATTGTTATGATATAATAAATGTGAAGGGATATTTATTATTTCTAATGGCTATTTTAAAAATTACTGATTTTGTTGTGCTTTGATTTATCCATGTAGTAGATGAGGAGTTCTGTAAAACGGCCAGAGCGTAACTGAACAGACATATTTGAAAGATTTTTAGAAAGTAAATGTGCTTTGTTAGTGCTTTCTCACAAGCCTCATACCATGCAAACACCAATTGTGTCAGGTTTTCTCCCTTAAATATTGGAAAAAAAATAACACTGTTTTTCTTTTTGTAAATAAGGGAATGCAGGAGAGATGGTGGGGGATAAAACAAAAGCAACTCCCAAGTAAAACAACAGAAGGTGAAAACTGGCTACAGAATGTAAAAGACAAAGCAAGGAGTACAACCAGACCTCTTTCAGTTCCTCTTTCTGTCCAGACAAGCTCTCTGTACCTCATTTAATGGGCTCATTAGTGTAATCTGAGTCTACTTTTTGTGCCTGTCTAATTTCCTAGTGAGGCTCAGCTGCTGTTCTGCAAATGGATACAGGCTAGGGGTGATCAGTAAAACCTGGCTCGGGTAACAGTGATCTGGAGGCAAAATTCCCAAATCCATACTACATCTTTGTGTAAAAACCCTGAAAATGAAAAATTGCATCAGCATACATCATTGGAGAGATGCATGGCAGGATTTTCTCTTTTTTAAAGGTTCCTCTGTTACATTCAAAAAGGATTTAGCACCTCCAGTATATTATTGAATATGTATCTGAAAAAAACATTTACTCATGACATCCATTAAAAAGCCACAGTAGCAGAATAAGCCTGTAAAACTGAGATGAGAGTTCAATAATAATTATTTCAGTTCAACAGTCTGAAATGCAGTGCTGTGTTGCTGCAGGAGATTTTGAGGCTGTCAACCACACTGGCAAAGTTTACCATCTTCTTCTCATGCTCTCATGTTCATTGGGAAGCAAAGAGAAAATATGCTCGAATACTTGACACCATGATGGGAAGTCACAGGAGATTAAGACCAAAAGAGACTTGTAAGGGAAAATTAATTCTCATGACAAAGCCTTGCCAACCTACTTCCAGCTAAAAGTTCTGTCCACAGTAATGAGACATTTTGGGGTGACACTAATGCCATTTTTTATACTGCATCTAATCCATACATAGAAAGCTTTACTTTCTAAATATTTCAATCTGCTCTAAGAAAACGCTGAAATGCAGCTTTTAAAGCTATTTATTCTTTAAATGAAACAACGGTAAGAAAATTCTGGCGTATTTTAAGGGTTTCATAATCAGTTCTGCACAGAGGAGTGCCCTGAAGAATAGCTCTGTCCCCTAAGTAAAGCCAGAACACAGAGGCTGGACATATCTCTATCAAAGATGTCAGTTTTCCCAGTGTCCTGCCTCCAGGTAACAGAGTTATGGGACCAGAACAGCAATTGCTACCAAAACCTACAGAATCTTGACAATGTGGGGTCTCAGAAAGAACTGGAATATAAGAAAAGCTCCCTTACATGGCAATTTCAGGTACCTTTGCTCTCACCCACTAATCTATAAACTGCAGCCCTAAATAAACAAGAATCATAGAATCATAGAATATTAGGGGTTGGAAGGGACCTAGAAAGATCATCTAGTCCAACCCCCCTGCCAGAG
>WTSP01027370.1:0-65160 GCA_025331215.1 Actenoides lindsayi | reverse complement strand
GCACCCTGCTCTAGTGGGAGGTGTCCCTGCCCATGGCAGGGGGGTTGGAACTGGATGATCTTTAAGGTCCCTTCCAATTCTGAGAATTCTATGATTCTGTGATTTAAGAACTCAAAACACTGGTATGAGAGGTGTACATTTTCCTACAGAAGCTATTTCCCTTGTGTGCTTATTGCAGTCAGGGTGGAGTTTCATGGAGGTGCTCACGGAACAAGAAGTTATGGTCCATCTTTCTTTGTTGACTGTGTAAGAGGATCGGGGAACATGAAGTTCCCACAGTTAAAGCTAGGCTGTGCAAGTCTCAGTTTTCTTTTGAAAAGGAATGTGGAGACTGAAACAGGAGATTCCTTTCAGGTATGGTGCTACTGTAGAAATGCAGGGAAGATACAGATTAAGAGCAGAAGTTTCTAGAGAGGTGAAGAATAGAAGCATGTGATGAACAGGTCCTTACAAGTGCAGGTCCATGTCTGTTTCTTAACATAGAAGATAGATTCACAAAGTCCAAATGAATACCACATATCCAGAAAGAAATTCATAAGAGAAACTCAGCACCAGAAGAATTTGAAGAGGTGCTGGAGAACTTTTCACAAAATGTTAGGTCTCAAAATTCACTTGGGTAAAAGTGTCAACAAGTGATTAATTCTCACTGTTGTGATGGTAACAGTGGACATAATTTGAAAGACTTGAAAGCAGGCTACAGGTTTTCAGACTTGAAAAGAATAACATGATTTGCTGCTGCTGCTGAACTTCATATTCTCTTTGCAATCTTACTCATAACAAATGGGTAGATAACTGTGGGAAAGCCAACCTTATAAAGGAAAGCAATCTTCCTTTTGCAGATAATAAATACCATTTTTCACTGTTCTACAATAAATGATAAGCTAACCAAATCCCAACTGCAAAACTGAAACACAGAATGGCACTTAAGCCATTCTTCTTCCGGTGATTTCTTTGAGCACAGGAGAAACATAGATTTAGTCAAAAGTTTTCATTGCTCTCGTGTATTCACAACAAGAGATGCAGCTGATTTGCAGCCAGTTAAAAGCAGGAGTATGTTTACTGAGATTACAGTCTGTGAAGAGGATGGTCCTTTCTATACAGATCTTAGTTCCAGGTGGATCTACAGAAGGCATAGAGGAAAACCAACATTCAGATTTTAAATAGAGGTCTAAAAGGAAATAAGATATTATTTGGATGCAGATGTGCAATGATTTTTTCAGGTGGCTGTTTCCAAACAGTATGACTGCATACAAGCAAAAGCCTCCTGAGAAAGAAAAAGTACAGCTGGTTGTCTCCTGAGGTCACCAAAGTGTCAGTCATCACAAAGTCATCTGCAGTGTGATCACAAGCTCTAAGATGGTGACTCATGTCTGCCTAAAATATGAAGTTATTTTAAAACCTTGATATTTAATGAACATACAAATACAATAGTTTCTCTTGATTTACTTCTGAAAATGTGAATTCAAAGTCTGTGTTTCCCAGCTTCTCTCTTACCAAAGGTATAGGAATCCCACTTTTTAAATGAAAACACAACATCTTGAACACAGGAATGTTAGCTATTAAAATCCAAACCAAAAAACAATGCACCAAAAAAGGTCAAATATTTTATATATTTATGAGAGCGTTGTGAGAATCGTGAGTATTGGCATTTCCCCACAGTGAAGAGCTAAGGTACTTACAGTACAAAACTTTCAGAATATTTGGAAATGGATGTATATAAATCAGTATTTACATGCAGTATGTAGAGGTAAAAAGCTGACTTCTCATAGCACATGTTCAACAAATGTTATTGTATCTCCATGCTTTGAAACAGCAACAAAAAAAGGGGAAAGATGAAAAAAATGATGAAGGAAAAAAAAAAAACCCCAACCAAAAAAGACTCCCAAAAAAGGACAAATACTTTTACACCAGTAGGTTCCTATGTCTAGTCTCAAATAAGCTGAGACTCCTGGCAGCTTATTTCAGACCGGTAGCTGAATAGCAATGCTAATTTTGCACAGTTTATAGAATTCTATAATTATTGCAACTTATCTATAAAAAATTCATGAGGTGAAATGGAAATTTTCTCTAATGTATTAACTATTTTTGCAACCAGTGTATGAGAGAATTATGCTTGCCTGGGATAGAAAAAAGAAATAAAAACCCCAGGCAAACAATGTTTTTACTACTTGCTATGAAGAAAACTAATTCATAAATATATCAACTTGCCTTGAAGAGTTTGGGAGTCCAGGGTTAGGATGATATTTTTCATTAAATTTTTTGAAATGTGATGAGGACTTAATTAGATGTCTCCCAGAAAACCATAAAAGTATAGGTCTGTTTTAGGGCTAAGTCCATTTTTAACGACTTACGGTTGCAAATGCTCTAGCTGACTTCTTGCACTCACTGGGTCGCCGAGCCTATCCTTGCATCTCAATTCCCATTTCAGAAATAGAACACATTAACATTATGAAGTGTAATGAATTGACATAAGAGTCTAAAATATTTCCTAATTCTTGTTTCTGAACTCTCTTAATTTAGAGTGCACTGGGGGCAAGGAAAGTTTTGCCTGTGAAAGTTGGCTCTTGTGTAGAAATTCTGTAGTATAGAAATTCTATTGAAAGCATTCAGTATAAAATACAGGAATAGAACTTGGGACCTATGTTCAGATGAGTTTTACTGGTTTTCATAATCTTGTATTTCACATCTCGGCAGTAAGTCATATGCAATCATTATGGTATGTTGTAGTCTCGTGGATTACTTGATTATTGTCTTAGATGCTCTAGTGGGAGGTGTCCCTGCCCATGGCAGGGGAGTTGGAACTGGATGATCTTTAAGGTCCCTTCCAACCCTGACCATTCTATGATTCTATGATTGTGTGTTCTAGAGAGGTCAGCATGCCCATCAGATCATGGCATGATTCAGATATGCAGAGAGTGCTGATGTGGACAAGATGTTCAGTACAGACTGCTAGAAAGTATCAAATCAGTAAATTACAAGTTGTCTGTGTAGCAGTTGATGCCAAGACAGAGATTCAGCAATTGTGTATTCTCATTTCAGAGATTATTAGATGACTGGAAAGCTTGTGTTAAATGAACATGCAGTTTAGCAGCTCAAGCTGTGGATGTAGAAGCTGCAACTGGCTTTCCAACTTGTCGTACTAAGATGCAGGAACCTGACTCGCCCTGTAAGCAAGATTTAAATCTGTGGATTTAGTTCTGTTCTGGATTCTGGCAGTTCAGTTCCCCTGGGTATGACTACCATGCTAAGCAAAGTGAAGTCGAGGCAGTGCCTATATCTTACCTTTGCAGAAAATTAGCTGCTGAGACATCTTTCATCTGGTGCTCCCTGCTTGCACCATTGCTTCTTGGTAATCCATAACGTGTTGGATCACAGTCAAGGTTTCAGTCTAACGTTTAAAGGACACTAACAGAGTTGAATGAAACCCCTTAAATATATGTCTACTTTTCTGACATTGATCCCCTTAGAGCTGCAAAGTGGTCAGCTTCAGGAGAGCACGTGTGGACCAAGTTTGGGAACTCACGGTAGAATAGAAGACTGATCACAAACACTAGAATGGTTGAGATGAGTACAGAACTGTTTCCTCCCTCAGAAGTTTCCATCCCTGCCACTAAAGACAACAGACAAGACAAAGGAAACACAAGACCCAGACCAGAGAAAGACCAAGAGAGAGAAGGGATAATGAGAATTAGAAGATGGAGATAAGTATAAAGCACAGCATAGCCTGTGTGAAAACTAGCACAGTGACAGCTGCTGACTTTGCTTGTAACATTTGGAGATGCGGTGGGTTAATGAGTGACAGGCTCTGCTACTGGAAGAAAAGGAAAAGGAGGTTCTTAGAGACTTGAGTTTTCCATGATCAATTGAATTTAAAAGACACCGTGTTTCTGGGAAGAGCATGAAATGTGGTTTTCTGTGTGCATTTTGGATACCTGTTTTGCCTGGCTGGCTGTGCAGGCACAAAGCTGCGTATTTCGATGTGCAAGTGAAGTCTTCTCCGTGTCACGTTATTTTTTTTAAAGAGAGATTGAATAGTGCACATGTCAAGAACTGAGAATCCTCTGCATTTTCTTTCAAGCCTTTGTGTACATGATGAGCTAGAATAACCTCCCTGAACTGAATTATCCTTCCATACTATGGTTCAGTGAATATCATTATATTTCAGCACAGCTTGAGTGATTTTTAATGCCAAAAACATCAGCAAGAAATACAAATGTTACAAAAATATTGAAACAAT
Organism: Actenoides lindsayi; assembly: GCA_025331215.1. Classification (NCBI taxonomy): domain Eukaryota; kingdom Metazoa; phylum Chordata; class Aves; order Coraciiformes; family Alcedinidae; genus Actenoides; species Actenoides lindsayi. The sequence goes on along the minus strand of WTSP01027370.1, from coordinate 60,923 downwards.
ACCATAAAAAACCCCCAGGATCATAAATACTTTACTTTGCAAGGTCTGGAAGGTCAACACAGCTATAGTGTGGAAAATTAAAATGCTCTCTGTGTGAATGCCTTTGGAGAGGAAAAAAAAAAGCCAGAAAAAAAGGCAGTGGTTTTACCCTAGAAGTAGCAAATTCCTATCTGATGCCAGCTAACAATAAGAACTTATTTTCCTGGTAGTTGGAACTGCTGAAGTTAATTCATCCGTGATTGTTTTGTGTTTGGCACCTGCACATTCTTGAATACGGTATAATTAAAGCAGAATTAAGGAAAGGAGAAATTCAGGAACAGCTTTCTTCTAAGTGATGTGCTGCACCAGGTAACACACTCCAGCCCAAGGTTTTGCCGAGTGAAATCAAAGGTGTGCAGGCAAGAACCGGTGTTTGTGAGAAGCTTTTTAGTTGGAAGCCTCCCCCATTGCAACCAGGCTCTGTGTCGAGGCACAGCCGGTCTGTCAGACACACGGGCACGGTGAGGGGGAGAGGAAAAGCAGAAGAGGTGACGTGCTGTATGATGCAGATTGCTGTGGTGGAATCAAACAGTTAAGATTTTACCCTATCTTTCTTCACTCTCAGTTACTACTTTGCAGCTGGAAACTTGCCTTTGTCCATTAATCTTGTTGCTTTCTTCCTGGGAGTCTTGCTCAGTTGCAGCGTTCCAGTTCTTCCATAGGCACTCTCATGGCCTCTTGGCTTTCAGAAAGAGAACCCTCAAAGCCTGCCTGCCTGCCTTGGTTTGTATGTCTCCGTGGGTGTTACTGTCTCTCAGTGACTTACGGATAAGGTGCTTTGTGCTTGGTGCCTGCAATATTCTCTCCCAACGCTGACTTGTGGAAGTTTCGCTCCTATATGGGTCTTAATCTTAGGTGAAGGGAGGAACCAGTGAGAAGTACAAGGAAATTTTTTATCTTAATTTATAACTGTTAATTTATATTTCTGTTGCTAGCAGCGTTTCCCGTGGATGCTCAACATACGGATAAAATGGGACGAAGGGGTTTTGCTAACACGAACTTCACGATGATAAAATAAGCATTAAAATATTCGACAGCCTTTTGGTGATCTCTGGGGGGATGGTCGAATATGAAATTTGAATTTTTACTCCATTTTCGAAAGCTGTAACTCTGCCAACTGATCAAATTCCTGTTTAGCAGAAGTGAGAAATTAATTGTTTTGTCAGCAGCTGACCTGTTGAGTCAGTTGTGTTGGAACATCTTAGGACAATATCAATTGGAGAAATAACATGCAATGAATACACAAACCATATATTAGGCATATTTATCTTCGTAGTCCATCCATTTTTAGTAAGTCCCCTGCAGGTTTTTTTTCTGATCTCCATTTTCAGGATTTTCCAGTTCCCGACAAGATAGAGTGCTCTATTTTCAAAGAACATTTTCTTACACTGTCTTAAAATTTTCCCTCCTAGGTGTTTTCTGCCTTGACATCCTAAGGGAGAGCTATGAGAAGGATTCAGGAACAAGCCTCTTGACACCTTGATGTCCTATACTGGAACAGTAGGTAAGGAAACTGTTACGCTTCCTTCAGGAAATAGAAATCTTCAATTACAGAACCATAAAAAACCAATGGCTTGGTTTTAACTTAGGGTTTTATTCTAAATTAATACTTTTAATCAAAGGATACTTGCATTCAGCCTTTGACTTTGTTCTTCATAGGCAAGCTGTGATTTCCCTGCAGTAGTTTTCCAGCAGTTTTGTGCAGGAATGTTGACAGTGATGTGTGTGACAAGGCAAGGTGTGATCTGCCCTCAGGTACTGGAGAGGAGGTCTCCTCCTGCATGCTGGCCTGTGGAAGAGGTGACACCAGGATACTGGGATGGGGGCAGTGGTGGCCCCAGTACTCAGGACAGTGCTGTGCTACTGGGTTTCGTAGAGGCATATACAGGGGATATGACAATTAGAAACCTCAGTAACATCATTCCTCACCCTAGTTTAGACCACACTGGTGGGTTTTTAGTCCTATGTTACAGGAGCAAACAGAAAAAACCCCAATGGTTTTGGGTAAAAACAGCCATAAACCATACATCCTGAACTTGACTTAAGCCTGAGCCAGATCTGAAAGGCTGTCCTGCCTTCGTACCAAGCAAATTTGATTTAAAACTCGTGTGCGGGGGTAGAACTATTGGCCTAAAAGGGCTTTTCCCCCTTTGTATTGCCTGGAAAATGTAAGGCAATTTCTTAATGAATAGCAACTACATTAAAGGGAATTGGAAATGAAAGAAACCTTTATTGCCTCAGAAATACCTTTTTCTTTTTTTTTTTTTTGCTTTAACCTCCCCGTAGTAGTACATTTTGCAAACATTAGGAACCTTCCTGGCCTTTTAAACTTAGAACTGTAGGCCTACAGCTGATCTGTAAAATGAATTGGAGTTCAACTTCTTCCATGGTGGTTTCTATTCGGTGTAATTATGCTATCAGCAGCATAACATCTACTGCTACCGAAAGCGTAACAAGTCAGAGATGCTGTCTTGGTGTGTAAGCTGCATATGCTCTAGATGGCTGCACACTCCTTCTCACAGGAAGCCCTGTGTCCTCAGGACAGACAGACACATTAGACCGAGTCAGTTGATGAAGTTATACTTTCAGGAGAACTTAAGTACAGGTTCTTTTTCCTCTCTTCTCCTCAGACAAAAATTGCATTTCTGATTTGCAAAACAGAGCTGTGGGTCCCTTGTAGGAATGCCATGACAGCTGCTCAGGTTGTAGTAACTGCCTGTTAGAGAGCAAACTTTCACTCTTCTTGGGCTCATGTTAAAAAATCTGTTGCTTACCAGCTGTATGGTGAAATTATTACACCAGCTGGTACGTGTTCCTTTGTACCATAGAAAATTCATTATCAGCTTTTTAGTTCTTGGAAGGACACAAGCAATTACTTTGCATTTCAACCTTGTGAAACCCGATAAGTAAATCATTAGGGAAATCCTTCATTTTTTCAGACTCCCATATGAAGTCGATACGCATAATTATTTTAAAATGCCATGATGTTTATGCAAATAAAGGCTCTGCACAGACAACAGTGATTTTATTTTTCTTGGCTTAAGACACAACACACACTCAGAGGGGTTGAAAGCCATTGACTGCTGGTCATTACTAATTTAATAAGCAGCCCTCACAGTTCGTGCAGATACAAAGGAATCTGGCTCTACATGTGTAATATGCAGTGTGCAGAAAATACTTAGTGCTGTTCTCTTTGAAACCTAGAGGACAGTTATTAAAATTGTATGGTTCAAATTAAAATTTAAGATTAAAATACAAGATCAAAAGAATCAATTTTTCCCCTCAATGCTATTAGGAATAAGCCTTTTGGAATAGAGGGGCTCAGTGTCTTAAATGTCATCTCCTCCTCCTCCAGAGAGCTAGGTCAGAACTAATCACAGCTGACTACAGGAACAGAACTTTCTGAGGTTTGGGTTTTGTTGGGTTTTTTTTGGTTGGTTTTTTTTTGTTTGTTTTTTGTGGGTTTTTTTTGTGGGTTTTTTTGGTGGTTTTTTTTTGGTGGGCTTTTTTGTTTGTTTTTTTTGTTTTTTTGGGTGTTTTTTTTAAAGAGGAACAAGCTTTTATTGTTTTTTAGCGTATTATGCGATTGTAGAGTCATAAAGTAGTAAGTACTGCTTGGGAACCAGGGTGACAGTTTTTGAAGCAGCTTGTTTCACGAGCAGAAGGGAAATCCGCAGTTGTTAAAATGAGTTGGAGGATGCCAGAGGATTTGCCTCTTTGTCAAAGCAAAGGGGAGCAAGGGGAGGCTCGTGCAGTAGCTCGCTCTGATTAATAACTATCAGAGTGCCCATTTTTCTAAGGTTCCATGCCATTAATATGTCTCCCGGTGTCAAATCTGGTTGCCATTTCTCTTGTAAGACACTTTAATAATAAACTGCAAAATCAATGACACACAGAAGCAACCTTATACGGAGAAAGTGCCCTGCTATATCTTAACTTGAAACACAAAGTCACAAATCTGCCTTCTGGGTTATGCATTACTTTCCTGAAACTTTACCACAACGTTGTACTCTCTGTGTAGCTCAGCTGTAAGAACCTATTTTTGCTGTTGCTGGAGAGCTATTTGTTACTGGGAGGCACATGGAAGTCATAACCAATTCTGTGATACAGATCACAAAGGAGGTGGCAGAGCGTTGCTTAATTTCATCATGGAACTGACGTAGAGCTTGTCAAGGTCACTACAAGTGCTGCTGTTGACTTGAGCAGAATTTGGCTAAGTCCTCATAGGCACAGGTCCCGTGGGAAGCTGGTGGAACAGGACATGCCTGAATCTGAAGGCGGTGTTGGTTGAATGGAACTTCAACAGCTGTGCCCCATGCGGGGGAACAGACCAAAGCCAGAAGGTACTCGGGGTTCTCTCAACATTTAATAAATAAATACACAAAATACAGGGATATACATGCACATGACGACTGTTTTGTCAAGCAAAACGTAGGTTCTTCCTGGAAGTTGACAAACACTAACTCATTAGCAAAGCAGAACTCCGCTGAGCTCTGCCAGACAGTGGGTAGGTTTTCACCTACTTCAGTAAATGGCTGAAATCCCTTGGTTTCATTTTTATGCAAAATGTGTATGTACCTCTTGCTTTCTCCCAAAACTTTAGGCCTGAACCCTGACAGCTATAATTTTAGGATATATTTTAAAAGTAGAGAAATTATGGGATTGATAACGTGTAAAGGAAAAGAGTTTTAATGGAACTGATCAAAGGGAATTAAGCCTTTATCCTGTATTTATATATCATCAAATCCTAAAGCAATAGAAATTGTTTAAGCTCCTGTTATTTCATTCAAGAGCTTAAGACAACTGGATGACCAGCATGAATGCAACGTAGCATTAACTGAGCAAATGCAGGACTGGATTACTCCAAATCTGTCGAGACCTGCAGAATAAAGGCCATTATCAAGGGTGCAGTGGCAAATTCCCCTTACTGACAAGCATTTGTTACAACAGTGAAAGAAAAGAACGGCATGAAAACCATAAGCTACAAAATTCATTAAGAAAGATCCTTTTAAAATGAGGCCTGGGAGACTCTCTCCTAGTACAGAAGCCAAACTGTAGCCATCTGTGGTTATCAGTTTTTCAGACTTGTGTATCATTGAAGTTAGACTGATGAAGAGGCTGACCATACCAAAGTTGGGGGGGGGGGGAAGGGGGGGTGGGGTGTGCAAGATTTGGGTTTTTTTATACCAGGAAAGGAAAAGTGGACTGAGTTCAATGGTATAAAAGGAGCTAAGAGGAAAAAATAGGAATGAAAATACATTGTTATCTCTATAGCTGGGGAGAACAGGGATTGAATAGAGGAAAAAAAAAATTTTCTGGGGACAAGATTAATATATTTATAGCTCATATCTCATATAGGTTCTCTTCTTGTGTATGTAAGAGTAGGGATTGCCATTCCTTTCTGTAGGAGGACAGAGGTGCAACATGTCTTTCACAGTATCTAGAAAATAGGATACCTCTTACCAGAACACAAGTGAAGCAGCTATGACTTAATGTTTTCTCTCTTAATCACTGATCACGGAGAGGACACGCACCAGGTCGGTCAAGTGCCGTATGTAGAATAAACCACAGTTGCTGGTTTGCCCTCCTGGCGAAGGATGTATAGAGGAGCAGCAAACTTGATTGTTTTTCTAGTTGAAACTAATGATCATAGATTTGATCACAGGAAAGTAGATGATAACAGAAACTATCTACTCAGCCTTTAGTTCCTTATAGCAGATGGGAACTGTTTAGAATTCAGGTGAGCTGTGGTGTACTTCACCTTTTGAATTAACATATTTGCTTGTTTATAACCCAAATGTCAACAGCTTTTCATTAGATCATTGTTACATGACATACTTGACTAAGGTCTATATGACTATTTTATAACGATGACACAACACTTCGGAGTGCTTGTTCTCTTGAGTTCCATGGAACTGTCATCAGTAGAAGGAAAATAACGTGAATTTATTTTCAGTATATTTAACAGGGATGCCTTTATCCACTGTCTTTTACTCTAGCATTTGTCTTTCTTTGGACTGGTAAAGAGAGATGTCAGCATTCAACTGGGTAGACTTCGGTTGCATGCTTGCTTAGATTGGAGCTGGATAATCTAACCTGAAGAGCCCAGAAGCTGACAGTTCCCAGGTGGTCTCAGTAGCTCTTCCTGAAGCTGTAGTAGAAGGTGTTTTGCTGTGTTATGATGTAGGACTTCATGTGTCTAATGAGGGCTGAATCTTCCTATCAGTGCAATTTTGGGTATAGGACAGTAATGTGTCCATTTTGCTTGCCAGGGAAAATGTCCATTACAGTGTCATTTGGCCCATAAAAGGCCGTTTTACAGAGTATTTAAAGAACTGTTATATCCAGTGGCAGCCTGCATAATTTGGGTTTACCCAGTAGCTATTTGGATTTCAATTTGGATACTGTTCCTATAGCTGCTGCAGCAGGAGACAACAGCCAGGAGGACCTTAGCAGCTGCAGTACAGTGAATTTAAAGGGCGTGCCGTGAATTTAAAAGGCAAGAAAATGAAGTATGAGTTGATGATTTCTGTGGCAGGATGAAGCTGGAGCTAGAACTCGGAGAGAAAAGGGTAGAAGGAAGTGTTTGGATATTCTGCATTTATTTAATAGAACATAAGAGCAAAGGAATATAAAATTGAGTGGGTAGTAAGAGGGGAGCATCTTCCTCCCCATTCAGAGGTCCCTACTGCTCATGTGGAGCTGCTCCAGCACGCACAGGAGACACTGGGGCTTTGCTGCAGAGCACGATGAGGTGTTGCAGGCATCATATAAAACCAGTGTGCAGATTGACTAAATAACAACCAACCTGTAAACCTAACAGTCACAACTCTCTTGAAATCTCTGACTTGTTAATGAAATCACTAATTTTAGTGGAAAATTAATTTACTTGATGTGGTATGCGGCAGCTTGTTCTTTTGATTTATACCCAGGTATTCCCACAGTAATAAAACATTAATACTCTTCAATCTTTCATTTGGAAAATATTCAGTATAATAAACTATTCATTAACGTATCTGCTTACTTTTTTGTTCTATAGTTCTTTAGAGCTTTCATTTCATGTATGCCAGGTTTTAATTTCATTTTTGAAGTGAACACTCCACTCTCCAGGAATTCATTTACGTGGTAAGAGAACAGAATCTGAAATTGCTGACGTAGTATGTCCATTGTAGTAGCAGCCACTTAATGTGGTTAAACCTCAAGTCCCTGGAAAACTCTTTACTGAGAAGGACAAGCCCTACAAAGTTTTATTTTTGGAGATTTGTAAAATATGCCTTTACTTTTACTGAAGGCACTGTTGAATGGTATCAGTGTAATTTAAAACAGCTTTTACAGATGTTTACTAAAACTTTGGTAACTGTTGAATACGAATTTCATACCTTATGTTGATAAGGGTTTTAACTAGAACTGAAAATAACTTGAAAATTCCTCAGTGAAGACTTCTAATTTCACAATAGAAATGTATCTTTGCAGAGGAATTTGTAGATAGGAAAACTAACACGAGATCAATAATAGCTAAATGAGCAGGACACAGAAAGATGGCCAAGAAAAGACAGAGGAGGGGAAGTGGAAGTGACAGAAATAAATTAACAGATGGTTGTGGCAATGAGTGTGCTCAAACACACTATCATGGGAAGGAGTGACCCATCTCAGCTAACTCTTTGTATGTCCACTGCTATCTGCAGTACCTTTGAACAGGTAGTTCAGAGGGGTTGCCTCATAAGAGAACAGTGTTCAGCCTGAGCCGAGATGCTCCCTCAGAAGGTAGCTCATTCAGGATGCCATGGTGCTGGGGCTGTGTTGGTCCTAACATTCCTAACAAGCTCTCCAGATCTTGATTCAAAGTAAATGCACCACACCTAGAAAATGTTATGAAATGGGCCGCGGTGAAAAACCAGGGTGAACTGAACAGCTTCCGGAATGTATCTTTAAATACCTGTGCAACTTCCTCCAAGCCAACACAACCTCTCCCTCTTATTCTGTGACATCAGTGGTGTTGGAAAATAACTTCAGGGAAGAAAAATGGAATGATCTGAGAACTGCGTTTATTCTCAAATTATTCTCTGCATTTATTCTTCAAATTCTTATTAAAGTTTTGTGAAGAAATAAAAGAGGCTTATCAAATATTTTTCTATTGCATTTACATAGCTCTTTATTAGAAAATACAGACTATTGAAATAAAAGAAATACGAGTCTGGTCCTGAGACCATGGAACTACATAGAAAACTTCAGCTTCAGAATCAATGGTATCTGAATCAACATTTTATTAGGTACTCCTGTTTCTGCTGGCTCTTTGGAGAAGGGTGGTCTAAAGCTCACAGAAATCAGTCCAGATCTTTCTGTTCAGTTCGATGGATTTTGAATTCTGTCCACTGAAAGCTGAATCAGGGTGGTCAGAAGCAGCAGACTGAAGAGCAGCTGGGGCCAGGGGGAACTGGCTCCGTAGAGAGCTCCATGTTCACTGCAGAGTGTGGGCATGGTCCGTGTCTGTGAGGGAATCTCCATGGAGAGCTAAAAAGAGAATTGGGTTTTGCATTTTCAGCCATGGAAGTTACTTTGAATACATTTGATTAAACAGAATATTTCATTTTACTGTTTTAATAATAAATCATGCACGCTGAATAAATGTAATATTTGTAATACCATTAAAATGTAATTTCTTTTGTGTTGTGAATGAATTACATGATAGGTGTAGCATACTTTTGCTTTGTTCTTAGTAGAGCTTTAGCATGTAATTATTTTCCAATTATCTGACTGTTTCTTGAACATTTGGCTCAGTTTTGCAAATGGCACCGAGGAGTTTAATATCAATGGGAGCAAGGGCTTTAAATGCTACCAAGGGCGTGGGCTCAGTCCTGAAACTCCTACAAGACACTGTGTTTCAGTGTTAAGTAGCTATGAAATGTATAGCCCCTAAACACACTAAATGGACTCCTTTCAGTTGTAAATTCTAGATGATACGGTACAGCCTGGTGTTAATTTGCTGTCCTTCAAGATAACAGTGCCAGTTCATGTTTATTGAGGAAATAACCTGATGGTCCTGCTCCAGATTGTGTTCTTATTTTTAGGAATGGCCAAGATTTTGTGTACGTCAGAAAGCTTTAGAACTTTCTTCCAGGGAAAGTTGTCATCAGTTGTGTTGTGCAGCTTTTAACTATGGTTGGTTCCTTCCTTTTCTGCATCTCTTAATCACTTCAGTCAATACTGTCAAAACAAAGAATATTTTAACAGTTGTTTTTATTTCAATTGTTACTGCAGGGATGCAATTGGAAAGCATTTGGGTGTTTTGTTTTCTTAAGTTTTTGAGAATTCTCCCTCTAAACTTCTGAAATTAGGCCTTGGAGCTCCTGATGGTTGATTTGAGCAGATATGTAGCAGTGAGTCGTCAGTCCTGTCTGGCATGAATCCAGTCTATGACCATATAGGTACTGAAAGGCTTTTGTTACCAGCTTTCTGTTGGTCTGTGTGAGGAGACAAGAAGAGTCCAAAAGCTATGAGTGCAATTCTTAGAAGTGAAATTTCTCTGGAAGACAGAATCTTCTGATACTGGCCGTTTTGTGGTGATGTAGCTGCTTTCTGTGCAGACCAATATCCACAGCTGGGTTACATGGTAATGAGTAGCATCTTTGTCCTCCAGAGTGAATCACTTCCCACATCGTCTGGTTCTTTCTATTGGGTATAATGAATGTGATCTGGTGGCATCTTCGAGTCTGCCATCCCTCTGTGTTGCTTTTGACGTCAGGTAACTGACGCTGCATCGGTCCCGCGTGACATGGGTGCATCAGTGGCTGATGGAATGCAATTTAGATTGGGTGAACTGGGTGACATGAAACGTGTGGAATGACAGGTAGGATCTGCATGTCTCATGTCCTTTCTCAACTCTGCATTCACCTGCCAAAGGCCAAGGAATTTGTAGCTTATAGCGGTGAAGTGGTACCCAAGGCATTAGACCTTTAGTGTGGTATAAATTACAATATACAACAGTAAAATACTGTTTTCCTATTGTATGTAGTCTGATGACTTGAAACGAATTGATGCTATTTCCTCACACCTCAGCATTTCGTAGGAGTGGGATTGTTGACAGGGAAGGTGATTAGTTAATACATATTTTTGTAAGCTTCCTTTACTTTAATCCTGCAATGACATGAGAGAAGGAGCTGCCTCCCAGATAGTTATGTTTGAAAAGTTTGTGCTCTCCTTTTTGTATCCTGGTGCTTGTAGTGTGAACAGGTTGGAGAAGACACAGAAAACTGGCAGGCATATCTTGTTGTGTTTTTCGGTATGATCGTCACACATGACCATGTAATAAGCAGATCATTATTTCTTTATGGGAGTAAAATAGGGCCTTGAAAATACTTAGTTTCGTGTAAGGGAAGCAGGATTCTATGGAGCTTTCACGTGTGATGTTATGAAAATGACACATTTATAAACGAATAAAAATCATATATTCACAATAACGTGTAAGGAACGGTAAATTACAGAGCACAGCCAGCTACGGACAAAAGAACTGTATTGAAACAGTAATTGTGTTTGTGAAGATATCAAAGCAGCTTACGAAAGAATAAAGCTGCTTCATCTCTATATAAACTTTAAAATAACAATTGTCATGGTTGCAACTCTTTTGGCGTCTGTTCTTTTGTTTATGTCTGTAATTCTACAGTCTCTTTCTGTTATATCATCACGGTCATTTCTGTTCTCCTTGGAATGAAAGGAAAATGGTCTGTCTAGAAGCAAGCCAAAGTTTTTTAAAAACCAGTTAAATGCTATTTTATAAATTACTCAGTGGGTATTAAAGTGCAACCGTTAAACATAATAAGAAAATAATACCTCTTTATCTGTTATTTATTTACTTATTTATGTATTTTTCCTTTAGAAATCCTTAAGGGAACATCTTTCCAGCATTCAAGGGCAGTCGTTGCTAGAATACACGGGGATCCTTTATTCTGTCCATGAAAAATGGAAACATTTTACGGAATTGACACTGTCACCGCAACGACGCTGCTTAAATAATTAGTTGTCCTTTCTCAGATATGGGATCATTGACTTGCTGGATATCAAACTGACAAGTCATCTTGTTAAATTTCAGTTCGTTAGTTCTTATTAAAAGTTACTTTTATCATTCTCTCCCCGTATTATGATACATGCACGTTGTGTTTCTGATGTCGATTACACAACTGGAAATTGTCTTTGTGTTATTGCTCATTTCTTTTACAGTAATTCCCATACTGAAGCTTACCTCAGTAGTTACCATGCCTTTATAGATAACAGGATTACTAGTTTTTATTTAATCTTTCAGAGGATCTCATTGCATTGCGGAGGCATTACAAAAAGACCCTGTTGCAAAGCTGTTAGTTTTTTGTTTGCCAGAAGCAAATAGTGAGTGCAGATAGTTTATCTGCTGGACAGAGGTTGTGCCTACTGAGGTTTGGGAGACGGTGTGGCCTGATGGGTGTTGAGATCCAGGGAAGGCTTCTTAGACTGGTGTCTTTTACAGAGAGGAAAGGTGTGATGGTTGGCACGTGGAGGAAGGTGGTACAAGTCATGCTTTACACATCCAGAGACCCTAGAGCACCCTTAGGTTTATCCGAGGCTGGCATTTGTGTGTAAAGGGATCGGCTTTGCCGGTGGTAGGTTAACATACTTTCTGTAGGTTATATTCTTACCTTATTTTGTGTGTGTCAGATGATGCCCATATGCTTCACTCCCGTAAAAGGAAATCGTCACTTGGATTTTTGACTTTAGGTTTTGAAGTGCCAATGGCAAAATTACTCCAAAAGATAGTGCACTGAGTTTTCAAAGTACTTAAGAACCCCATTGTCTCTCGTCCAGGCTCCCTTCGCAGCTCAGCACACAACTTACCCCTGTACATCCTGTGGGAATGAAGTGTATTTCCTTACAACAAAAATGTTCTTGAAAAAAAAATCAGTTTACTTCAGCATTTGAAGAGGGAGGGTTAAATCTTCCCTTTGCAAAGGAGGATGATGGAGATCTCATTAGGAATTTCTAAATCTCACTTTAGCTGCTCCTTGCAGCAAGCTTATGAGCATCAGGAGTGCTTGTTGGTGGTCTTGGCAGCACGTTCTAGGAAATAACCTCTATAGGAAAGAAAGGAAGGAATGAAAGGGTACCCAGTATCACTGTGCTGAAAACTAGATCAAACCAGCACTGTCATCTCTAAGGCCTGAAACAGGAAGAGACTAAAGAAGGTTCCAAGTCGAATGACTTTCCATTCAATCTTATTTAAAAAAAAAAAGAAAAAAAGAAAAAAAAGAAAAATTAGGGTAATTTCTAAAAATACGAAATAGAAAAGTAATTTCCCCTTGCTGTTCTGCCTATTGTGTCTTCACAAATGTGGGTGATGAGCTGTGAGCTACAGGTGCACGAGGACAGATTTCCCCAAAGGCTGCTATTCTTTCCTGCGTTCAGTTTCCTACCGTTGCGTTTGTCCCTGTGATCCTCTGCCAGGAGCTCCCTTCTGGGAACAAATCTCTCTGCTCGGCCTAACAATTTTTATGGATGTTCGTGGCATTTAGCTGCCAATCAGTTGCATGCAGATGCAAATTGGATGGTTAGATACACAAGTCCTTTGATTTGTCTGTAAACCCTTCTTCAGCCTGTGAAGTCTCAGTATGGATTTTCGTAGGGGGAATTTTTCCTTTCTTAAAAGGACAGCGAACCTTTGAAACATCTCCACGTAATGATTGGTTGGCTCAGTTTGTTTATGCTTGCTTTCTAGATGATAAAAGTCTTGCAGTCCTTAAGCTCAGCCTGAAAACATATTACCGAGGCTAAAAAATACTTGCAAATTGTTGTACCAGACAAAGGTCTGAAGAAACAGATTTTATTTGACAGTCTTGAATTTTTTTTTCGGTGACCGCACAAAAGCGTTAAATGGGAATGGCCTGGGGACAGGCACTAAATCAATAAGCACCAGTAAGTTTGTAAAATCAATTTTTTGCTTTTCACGTACACAAAAATAGATGCGGCCAGGGCTGTGTAACTCCCATTAATTGCCCCGGGTGACAGAAGATTTATCAATTGCTTATTGACTTCTTTGAAGCCGTAGGGGGAGAATGGAAATAGCTGCAAAGTTAACCGTGTAATATAGAAGATATCCTTCCTGAGCTGATGTGTAAATATAGGCACAGCAGATTCTCTAGAGCTTCACAGTTTTTCTGCCATAATACATGCTTGCTATCAACACTTCTGCAATCAAAGCAGAAACTATCTTGTTACTGTGGCAAAATTGCTAAAGCGTATCTAGATAACACACGTTCCACATGTAACACAGAGTTAAGATGGTGAAGATGACAAAGGCATATCCTGTTAAAGAAGAGTCAGGATGTTCAGAAGCAGGTCTCTGTCCTGCCAAGTCTGCCCTGAGGACAGGCTTGGGGTCTGTAACTGGGGTCTATGGAAACGGAGGTCTGCACAGAATCGGTTTTGTTGGTGAAAACCTTTGCTTTGAGCATCTCTGTTTTTCTGTGATACTTTGCCTGCCTTCCCACACAGGGCAGTGGGCACTGATGATAATGGTTCTGTCTTAGCTTTGTTATCACTTTCTTTGGGCTGAATTTAACTTCTATTAGCTCCCGGTTTAGCTCAGTGCTTTGAGTTGTTTACGTACTTCATATGCTTTTACCCTGCTTGCTTCCTTCCTTCACAGTTCCTTACTGCTCTGTTTTGCAGCCTTTACCTCTCTTCCTGTTCTTTCTCAGAGTCTAAAATACCCACTGCATAAGATGCTCTTGGCAGGCAGAGCAAGGAAGATGCCAAAGTGCCAGTGGCTATAGTTTAGCACTAGTATTTTCTATCAGCTTCCTGTAGATGTGTCTGGCTACAGAGAGGCTAGGACTGTTTTCATACCTTGTGAGCATTTTCATATGTAAAAGAAAAATAAGATCAATTTAATCCCTTTGGGAGATGTATTAGGTAGAGAGAGGATGGGTCACATTCTGAATGCATTAGGCTGATGCTCTGGAAAACCACAGTAAGCTCCCAGTTCTGCTAGAGACTTCAGATTTTGTCACAGATCAGACGTTTAGACTTTGATTTGTCTAAGTGTGTGTTTAATTCTAGTGATTCATTCATGTTTAAAAATGTCCAAGCGTTTAAATATTTTCCTGATGAATGTGGAGATCATAGTTAAAATTGAAGCATCTTTGCTGAATCAAACTTTGCTGAATTGGCTGCTTCCTTTTTGAGTTTGCACTCTGGAAAAAACGGAGATAATGTGTGCTCCTTCTTGCTGCTGTCCTTCAACAAGTATTAGTCTTTCATTCCACACGAGCTGCTGTTCAATTTAGTAGGAGACTCGTGGAGAAGTTACTCTTCCCCCCACCTAAAGGCATCTCCTCATCAGACTGTGAGCATTTTCCTGGGGGCCCCAGGCTCTAATTCCTCTGTTATAAATGGCATATTTCACATTTAACAGCTATAACATCAGCTGCTGCTGCTCCTGTGCCCTACTCAGTCTTCTTACTTCCCTTGGGTATGAGGTGTGACAGAGCTCATTAAATATCTAAGTCAGAAAAGAGAAAGAAGTAAATAAATAGATAAGTTAAAAATACACCATCTGTGGTATAAACAGGGCACTCTGAAATGTTAGTTAAGATTTCCATAACTGTGACACATGATAAAAAGAGCAGTAACACAAAGCAAAAGAGGGAAAAGACTTTAAAGGCTGAAAAACTTTGCACTGCAAAGTGACACCCGACGCTTCAAAGTGAAAGAACTGAGTTATTTCTGTTTTCTGTGTATTTAACAGGAAAAAAGATAAAATTAATGGTCTTTTTTTTCAATAATAAATTACTTGAAAAACTAACAGACATATATAACACACATATATAACTTAGAGCAGAGCCAGGAGTGAGAGGAAGGTGTGCCATAAGCTAGTTTTTATATTTTTTATTTTATTGCAGATATCTTTTTCCTAACTCCTGTTTAAAAAAAAATGACTCCCAGTGCCAAACTCATCTTCTTCCTTTTAACTCTCTTCTTAGAGATTCCTCCCTAGAGGAGTCTCTTTGAGGAAGAAAATCCACCTAATACCCTTAGTGTGAAGGCAGGCAAGCATCCTGGAAAGTGAGTCCATCAGAGTCTTGCTCTCTGTGTGTTCTTTCCTGTTTTGTAGCATAGAAACTGAATTTCAGCAACTAATTGAAGATAATCCCCTGCAACAAGATTTTAATGGTAACAACTTGTGACTTCTGCTAAGAGCAAGATCGTGAGTGCATCTTCAGAGAATATCTTCAGTATCTTCAGAGAAGTTGAATGGATATTTGTAGGTGTGTTTACGGAAAGAGAATGAAGCAGTTAGAGATGAGTTCGAAGCACAAAGTTCAATCTGAATTTCACAACCCAAATATCCAGTAAAGATCCATCATGTATTTAAAAGTGAGAAGATAGGGATTCAACGTTAAAAATGTCGTAGCATCAGCAGATATTTGATGGTGTAGCATCAGCAGACATTTGAGTGTCTTGCCTATAAACCCCATAAGCAGAAACTCTTTAAAACCCCGGACGCTGAAAAGGACAACGGAAACGATGGAGGAGGAGGAGGAGGAGGAGGAGGAAAAGAAGCAGATTTGGCAAGCTGCATCTTGATGAGCTATTAGGCTTAAGAGTGAGGAAGCAAGAGAATTGCAGCTGAAAGCTCTATCAACCTACTGAATACTTTATCTCTTCAAAAGGAGCAGATTAAAAAAACCAGTTATCTTTGGAGATCCACAGCTGTGTAAATAGAAAGCCCTTACCCTCTGGTGAACGCTGCCTCGAATGTGCTCCTCAGAGGCTAATCAGGAGGGTGCTAATGGAATTGGTGGGTTATGACATTATTTCGTGCCTCCTCTCTCTGGGCTCAGTATGGCTTTGGCTCCCCAAAGCAGACAGGCTCCGGGAGCGTGGCTAACCTGCTCGGGTTAGTTTGGCTTCATGCATACCTCGGGGTGAGCTGTGGTGAGTCTCCTCGACCCCCCAGGAGCACTGCCCCTAGCACAAAAAGCCCCTTCCCTCTTCCCAGCAGCCTCTGCTGCTCTCCCTTCTTCTGGAGATGTTCTCTGACCTCCCTGGCTTGTTTTTCTAGTTAAAGAGGAAAAGAGGGGAAGCTCAACCGGCTCAGTCATGGCCTCAGGACCTGCTGGCACACCTGAGGAGATGAGGTATGAGGGGAATGGGAACAAGTGGTGGCAAATGGAGTTAAGTTCCCCAGTCTGTTCTGTTTAACATCTTCATCAGTGATCTGGATGAGGGGACCAAGGGCACCCTCATTGTGTCTGCAGATGATCCAAAGCTGGGCAGGAGCGTACATATGCTTGAGGGCATTTTCTGAAGGCTTTTCAGAGGGACCTGGACAGACTGGATCACTGAGCCCAGGCCCATCATGCAACGTTCAACATGGTCAAGTGGTGGGTCCTGCGTTTGGGTCACATCAACGCCCTGCAGTGCTGTGGGCTGGGGGATCAGTGGCTGGAAAGCTTTGGACCGGGGAGGGAGGGGGAAGGACCTTGGTGGGGAAAGACCTGGGGGTTTTGACTGACAGCCGGCTGAACATGAGCCAGCAGCGTGTCCAGGTGGCCAAGAAGGCCAATGGCATCCTGGCTTCTGTCAGTAGCTTGGCCAGAAGGACTAGGGAAGTGATTATGCCCCTGCAGTCAGCAGAGCTGAGGCCACACCTCGAATACCAGGTTCAGTTTTGGGTCCATCACTAGAGGAAAGACAGTGAAGTTCTGGAGCACGTCCAAAGAAAGGCAATGAAGATGGTGAAGGGTCTAGAGAACAGGTTTTAGGAGGAACAGCTGGGGGTTGTTTAGCCTGGAGAAAAGGAGCCTTGGGGAGAGACCTTATTGCTCTCTACAACTCCCTGAAAGGAGGATGTAGTCAGGTGGGGGTCAGTCTCTTCTCCCACGTGGTAAGCAATAAGTCAAAAGGAAATGGCCTCAAGCTGCACTAGGGGAGATTTGGGTTGGACTTGAGGAAAAATCTTCTCACTGAAACGGTTGTCAAGCCCTGGGAAAGTCTGCCCAGGGAGGTGGTGGAGTCACCATCCCTGGTGCTATTTTACAGACACGTAGATGAGGTGCTTTGGGACATGGTCTAGTGGTGGGCTTGGCAGTGTTAGGTTAGTGGTTACACTCAATGATTTTAAAGGTCTTTTCCAAAGGAAAGAATTGTGTGATTTAATATGGGATTTAATGTTTTCCTGGAACTGAGGCATTCTGGTTTAATAGTGAGATTGATTTAACTGATTGAAAATGTACTGAGAAGTGAGACAGAAGATCCATTACTTAATTTCTCAAAGTGGGCATATTTCAAAAGGTACCAGCTGGCTGGGATAGATATAATGGGTTCACTTCAGCAATAAATTGGTAAAAAAAAAGATGGTTGACAATATGCAGGAGGTCAAACTGGATGATCATAATGGTCCATTTCAGCTCCTAAAAATCGGTGAATCTAGTAATTTCGGTAGAGATGCTGGCTCTGTCTGTCATTTCTACTGTGACCTCTTCACATCCATCTGGGACTCTTAAGTGGCCTTAAAGTAGATGCAGGATTTACTGACTTTGCCTCCTTCCTTCGCTAGCAGGACAGTAAAAGAGGGGTTGTGCGTAAATAGGGTTGAAAACTTTATTCTAAAACTTGTCTCCAAGTTTGTGGGTGTGGGATGGGAGAGTCCTTCTCTAGCCTAGCTCCTTGTTTGTCACATTTTATATTCTCAGGTCCCGCACAGAAAAGAATGTATTCTCTGCTGAATGTAAAAGAAAAGTCTCTTTTGTTTTCTTTGTTCTTTTTTGTTTGTTTGTTTGTTTTGTGGGGTTTTTTTCTTCTTCATTGTTTTTGCCAGAGACAATATTTTTGACCTAAGGATGAACCAGATTTTCATTTCATGGCCTTTTTTCACCTTGAATCTTTTACTCTATTCTTTAAAATATTCACACTTGCATTGAGAAGCCAAATTTTTCAAGGTGATCTTAGGTGGATAGGATTAAACAACTCAGGTCAAACTACTTACTTAATCACTGTATATTCTTCATGCAATTGGCAAGAAATTATATTTCATACAGCATTCTTTTATAGTCTGAAGTTTTAGTATTCTGAGAGAAGAAAAATGAAAGGCAAATATCATGACCTTTTGTATCTCAATGACCTGAAACTGGAGATGGGTTGCAATTTAAATACAGAATTCAATCCCACCTTTACTGTATCTGTAGGCACTTGTAAAATATGTCTGGGACATTCAGAATTGGAAAGATATAATCTAATATCCTTCCAGGGAGAAGAGCTCTGAAAATTGCCATATTCCCTTCACACATTAAGGCAGTTACTGATTAAAATTCATGAATTTGATTAAGAGAAAGTCATAATTTCTCCCAGAAGCAAAGCTGTTTTCCCTTTTAATTGTTTTATTTGTTTCTACTGCAGGAGAGGTGATTCATGTTTGGGTTTTACAGCAGAAAAAATGCTGATTTTTTTTTTTACTGCTTTCCTATACAAAAATGTTTCACTTGATTAAGTTATTGTCTGTTAACGACACGGCTATGCAATTTCTACTCAGTATTCTTTAATAGAATGAGTTGTAACAGTCAGACTTTGGAATTGTATCGAAGCATGTGCTTGAGTGTCCCTGGCAGAAAAATGAGACCTTAGCAGAGATGTGCTTTTTCTCAGGCTTCATGTGTTGGCGGCCCCATGGAAACCAGCAAAGGAGAGTTACACCTGGAGCACAGAGGAAATTCTAGGAACAGATGGACTTGAAAGAAAGATCTGCTTCCTCCTGACAATATTAATGAATAGTTTTCTTGACTGTACTAAGCTGGTGCATGCGGTGGGCTATACTGGGCTGTTCCCCTCAGAGGAACTGGCGCGGTGCAGGACCCCAGTGCTGGGTGCCGGTGTGGCCCGTGCTGCAGCCTCTGATGGTCACGGCAGCTCCGGCCCCGGAACAGGGAGCTTCCTCACCGCGCTGCTTTTCAAAGTGGGGGCTGAGATCTTAAAATCTGACTGTTGCCTTGAACTGCCTCCCAGGTGCTGGTCTTAAGGACCCTTCGGGAGGCCCAGAAGTTGTTGAGCACCTACGTTTTAAAAATCGGACTTCACTGGGATTTCTTGGCATAGGGGTTCAGATTGGTCATTCTATCCCGAGTGAAGGCAATCCTGTTTTATCCTCTCCAGTGGATGGGGAAGAGGATGACCTGGCTGGCCAGTAGGAATAGCATGTAGCCACCATGACACGGGCCTGTGTTAGGTGATCTCCAGTGACACAGATGATCCTTAAGTGTGATTCAGATGATTCAGAAGTTGTGTTCCAGCTCCTCATTCTAAGACGCAAAAGAAGTGTGACCAGCACTCAGTGGAATCTAGCACTGCAGTAATCCTCTCCTTTCCATGCGGTGCCAGACAGGTTCTTAGGCAGTGGTTTGTACCAGCTGTTCTTACACACTTCTGTCTGCAAGGAAAGGAGAGAATGTTTCATGATTTTTCTGACTGGAATGTAATGAAGGCAAACATCTGGCTTGCTGCAGCAGCAAGGTGCACCAAGAGAAACTTGCTGGTGGAGTTTCTAAGAAGGCAAGAAGCAGACTGCATGACAAGGAACATACTAAGTGTATGTCGTGTTCGCTTGGAACCAGGATCTAAACCAGACTGCTGTGTTGGGTGTCATGACTGACGGCTACAAATGAGAGCTGGTGATGGACACGTGTGTCTTATAGGAGAAATAATTGTGTCGAAAGTGTTCCAGGAAGTTCTTCCTATTTGTTTCCCATGTCTTCTTAAGACAGGCAAGGGAACTTTACCAATGAAGCCGTAAGAAAAGTATATTTATGCATAAGCTGTCAGAGAGCTTTCTTTCAAGTATGAAAGACCTGTGTATCCAGTGCCAGGGAGGTGAAAGGTCTTCAAGCGAACACATGTATTTTTTGGCAAGATTATTTGACCCCATCAGTGCCTAATCTGTGTGTTAGTAATAGCAGTTTTGGAAGAAGAAGATAGAAAATGCTGGAGTTAAAAATGGGATCTTGAACAATGTTCTGTCATTGGTGTTGTGTGCTTACCAGCAGTGCTTACCAGCGTGCAAACCCCAGGAGTGACCACGGAGACACGAGTGCAGGACGTGAGAAAAGAGGAGGAGGCTGATGGGTCATCTTCAACTGCAGGATTTCTCTGACAAAATTTGTCTCCTAAGGCAGTTTTTCTTTAATGTTCTCTCACAATTATTTCCCTAGTTCCTATTTCCTTGCAGCATTTGGTATTATACAGGTCCAGCTGCCAGGCTGGTATGGTTTTACAGGAGCCAGCTTTCATTTTCTGAAGTGCCTATTTTGCTTCTCATTGTTCCAGAGAGAAGTTGAAACCATGATTCTTAACACCAAAAAGAAAACAAATCCACAAAACCTCAGGAGGCAAAATAAAAGAGTATATATCAAAGCCATTATTTGGAAACAAGATCCTAAGACCTTTAAAAGCTTCCTCATAATTTGTGGAGAGGGGGAGACTATTTCTATGACTTGGAGTTCCTGCATTTTTTTGAAAGGAGGAACCATGTCTTTCAGCAGGATTGTGTCACAGACACGTATAGACCCATAGCTCTTTCAGAAGAGACTGAATATAAGGAACAGTAAATTGGCAGTGGCAAATGAAGGAAAACAAAAGGAAAGCAAAAGCAGAATCGGGTCCTAAAGAAGCTCTGCTACTATACCACACTGTACAATGGGGCATCAACTTTAGTTGGTTTATAAAGAAAAATATAAAGTGAAGTGAGAAATAATTAAGAATTGTTGAAAACATTTGTCTCTGTCTCAGTTTCTAACAGCATCCAAGCTCTGAGCAGGGCAAAGCCAGGGAAAATGGTGCCATGGAGTAGAACACTTGGGACATTTCTGTTATTTTTTAAATTTTGGGTGGTTTTTTCCCCCTGTTTTTCTTTAGATCCTTCAGCGGACTAACATTTTTCTTACTCTGAATAAAACAGCTCATAGGAAAAAATTGCCAATATTGTGTAATACTTTTGCAAAAATTACTATTGAACGTTATTCAAATTTTATGCATTTTTTTCTCTTATCCTGTTTTTTTTTATCAAGCTCATTTCACAAAATGAGGCTTAGTGCTTGGAAAATGTTTTGAGATTTATGTAATTAGAACCAGTTGTTCTAGAAGTATTAGCTCTGTAAGGAAGAGGTGCTTACCTCTCAGGAAAAGATCGTCCAGCATAAATAATACAGTGAAAAGGAAAGATTGAATCAATTGTTCTTATGCTTCCTTCTTAAAAACTGAATTATTCATTATTTCCTTGAAAAAAATGCACAGAAGATAACCTTTTTTTTTTTTCTTTTTTTTTTTTTTTAACTTGAAGACCACCACTGAAGTTGCACATTAAACAAAATGAAATTCATGCCTAGGAAGCATCCACGGATTCTGATAATTAGCATACTATTTTGTGACTTCTCTGGGTTTGTATTTGAAGGCAAAATCAGATGCTGTTTCCCAGCTGAAGTTCAACCTTATCACTGTAATTCTTTACATGTTTTTAGATGATTTTTTTTATCCCATTCTTTTTTGGCTATGGAGATCCTAGAGTTTGGTCATGGTTCAGGTTCACACACGTCTGTATCAAGTACCCTTAACCTAAGTTGTTAGGGTAGGAAAACACAAAATAAATGAAGTTAAAATATTAGCCTCACAAAAGCATAGATGTGGGATGCTGGGCAAAGGAGTAGCGGTGGCACAGAAAAGCTGCTTCTAGGAGAGAGGTGGGCAAATGACATTTGTGTGCCTAGGAATAGAATCCCTATTTTTGACAGCTTAGTATACCAGCAGTAATATCTGGAGGATACAGCTCAGGACATAGTAAGCATCTTTTCAGATGTCTTTTCAGACTGTGCCAGTGTGAAATAACTTCCGCAAACGAGTGGAACTGGTTATGTAGCTCAGAGGTCAGCCAGAGATGCTGCTGACCCAGAAGCTTTGGAGATACTTCTTTTTTCTTTTCATTTTATGTGCCTGTCCTTTCGTTTGTGATCTCTGCAAATCTGCCATTTGGGAAAATCTCTCTACAGCTTCCACTCTGCTCTTCTCTCTGTGGTGCTGTTCCCTGCAGGATGTCATTTCCCGGCAGGATCTGGGCTGCGTTGAGGGTACCTGGGGCTGACCTCCGTGGAGGACTTCACGTAGTGGCAGAGCAGCTAGTGCATTTTCCTGGGAAACCCAAGACAGGATGCGCTCTAGTGATCTGTCATTCTGGTAAACTGTTGTCCATGTGATTTGCTGTTATTCCATGTAGGTAATTTGGGGTCTTCCAAGGCTTGGTGTGGAGGTAAGCAGGGCATTGCAATGTCCTGTCTTGGTGCAGTCATTTCCTTGGCCTGGCTGCTTTTAGACTCTGGAGCTGGTATAGCAGGAAAACCTGGAGCTCTTTTCAGACAGAAGCTTCCTGGTGCTTGTAGAAAAGAGGTGACATTTCACATTAGAGGCAGATGGAAGAAATACTTATTTGGCATGTTGATTTCAAGTAAATGATGGATGTTGTAATCTGCTCACTGGATTGAAATGTTAGAGTAAAGCTCCCGGGAACACAGAGTTATCTGGCCAGTGAGGCAATAAAAAGGGCATAAATAATTGATTTATCATATGTTTCTGCAACTTTTCCCAAGATTTTCACCTCCACATATCAAGATAAGTGTTTATTATCATATATGATATTTCACATAGGTGCAGTTAATGCATACAAATGTATACCCAAAACCTCATACTCGGAACACTATAAATATACTATGGAAAGAAAGCAAGCATGCTATTAAAATTTTAGTGATAAATATGGCACTATATACAAAAAGTTTCTTATGGGAAAGAGGATGGGGAAGAATAGGGCAGGGGAAGTGTTGCCAGGTCATATAGGTCTTGAACTGGGAAAAGAAAAGCTTTCCCTGAACTGCAGTAGCCTGTGACTGTTTTCTTTCCATCTAAAGAAAACTGGTTTTGGGTCATCGATATTCAACCTTCACAGTGGTTAGTGAAAGAAAATTCATTTGCATCTTCAGATAATTGTCCTGTTTTTTTCACCAAGGAAACAGCTGCTGCCTTGTCCATTGTGCAGAGGAAAACATCTTTCATCTCTATGCTCCGAAAATGTCTCGTACTATATTTTTGGTGTCTTAATTTCTGACCTATAGTAGTAATACCCATCATCATTTTAATGAACTAATTAGATTAATTACTGTTATTGCACAGTATTATTATTCTTCTTACCATAATCAGCATGGGGAAAATTTTAAGTATTAGGAATCAAGAATTGTATTACGGCAAATCTAATTCCTAGCGTGCCGCTATTTCCTCTGCAAGTCCCAGTTGTGCGGTGTTAATAATGGAATCATTTCAAGTCATAATTTAGCTGCAACGTTATGAAAAGAGTTTCTGGGTTTTTCACTGGTTTTTGAAGTTTTCTTAAATTCTTCACTCATTTTGAACAGTATCATGGCAGGCTGCGAGTTGAGAGGGGGGAAAAAAAAAGTCCCTTGCTTTGTATGATGAAGATTAATTCTGAGTGCTTATTTTTGTGGCTGTTTAGGCCCAGCATTTCCTTGGAATGGAAGAGTTGTGTTACTGCACAAAGAGATGTTAAAAGCCACAGTACCGAGCGGAACTGTAAATGAGAAGAGGGTGCCTGTGAGAGGGGTAATGTGAGTCATGTATGAAAACACAGAACTGGGATTTCTGTTTCTGCCTTGGTGACTATACAACAGCAGCCAGATACGGCTGATTCTAATCAGCTGAACACTTTAATCTTCTGTTTCAAAGCAGAGTAGCAAAGAGGGGAAAAAAAAAAGTCCTTGGTACATTTTAATGAAGGATACGTTAAAATTAATAAACAGTTGACATGGAACAACTCAGAAGTTACCAAGTGAGGACAGAATGTGCAAAAGTAAAGCGAAGTAGCACTGTTGTAAGGGGCCTCTTAATCTCAAAAGAGCTGCTTCGTTACGAGCACGTGAAGACAAACGGTCTGACTGGTCATAGGCACATGAACCTACTGGTCTGGCCTCCACAGTGCTTAGTGCTCCTCGTCACTTATTGTAGGGGCTCTTAGTATTAGTTAGTAAATACTATAAGAAATCCCTGAAGTATTTTTTAATTAATTCCCTAATCATCTCTCTCAAATGCTAGCATTTACTAAAAACAGAAAGAAAAAAAGTGTTTTCTGAAATTGTTTAATCTCACAGACAAGTCTGAAGTGTTTGATGCTCACCAGAACAGGACGTTCACTCAGCATTCCTTCCTTTCATCCATTTTTACAGTTAGGTGCTTGCAACATAGTCTTAAAAATCTTTCTTTCTTTTAAATAGAAGGCTGTATACCACAACACGATACATAATAAGCCCAGTGCTTTTAGAAGGCATCATATTTAGTGCTTTTTGAACACTCAGATTTATTTTGCAAGTGCTTGGCACCTGATCTGTTCCATTCATTAGAAATATCCTGGATTTCCAGGCATACAGCAGTGTAGTAGCTCAAACCAGCTTGGCAGCTATCCCCAAATCAAATGTTAGGCATTCTTGAATGCATAACATGTTAACAAATGTTAAGCATTCTTGAATTGTGCCATCCATGTTAACATTCTGAGCAGAAAATGGAGACACGCCAAGGGAAAGAGTTATGAAACCTCTTTAAAAAAACCTAAAGAAGTTCTTTTTCTCCTTTATAGTAACTTAATCCAGGAAAGGACAAGCTCTGGATGATCTGCACGCCTCGGACTATTTTTGTACACACCAAAACACTTGATATTGATGGCACTTTTGTGTGCGCATGCTTGCAATGGACAGAGTGTAAGAGCCCGTGACCAGTACAGCAGGGAGATTCTGAGGTCCTTAAGCCATATTTTGGGTTGTTCTGACCTATGGCTGTACCATCATTTGGAAAGAGTGGCATGTCAGTGGTATGTTACCTTATTGCTCTTCTTTTTCAGACCCTCTCCATTTGAAGAAGACCTTTGTGCCTGAGTCTGTATGAGGTCTTTTAAAATGCAGTTTTTGATGGGTGTGTGCAGTGGACAGATCCTTCCCAGCAAGATTCAGGGTCACTAGAGCCCTTAAGGAGTTGATTTTCTTGGGTGCAACCTGGATCTTAGTTTAATGAGGTGCCTCATTCTGCACTTGGAGGACAAACTTCCCAGTCCTCAAACTAAGCGTCAACTTTCCAAAAGCTCTGGAGTTGGGCTCACTGTGAAATAATTCTCCTAAGCAACTGGAGAATAGCTGTGCTATGCAGTGGTGTGTAGCCTGCTGATTTGGGGAGGAACATCCTGGTATTAGACCATATCAGATTATCCAGAGATGCCATATCTGAAGTGGTGCCATAGGGATGGCATCTGTGATGGACCTCCTTCACGTGGACAGTTACTGTTGGGGTTTGGAAGTAAATGTTAGCTTTTGTGTGAGTAACTTGACCATATGTATGTAGTACTCAATTTTCTTCTGCGTGTGTTGGCCGCCGTATGGTATGTTGTTTTATGCATGTAATTGCCCTGTTTTTCATTTAATGGATTTAAATTTGCTTTTACAAGTTTGAAGAATTGAGAGAAAAAGAAGTGAGGAAAAAAACCTGAATGCAGATGTCTCGAGAAATGAGTCATCTTCCTCTTCAGCCAGGAAAAACCTCCAGTGATTTTTCAGAAGCCATTTTCACCATCTTTCAATGTGCACACGTAGTGAGCTCTTTGAACCAGGGGTGGTATTTTGGCTGGATATTTTGTGTACGTGTCAAATAGAATGGGACTGTGACCCTGGAGCAGTTTCTCCAGTAACAGGAGTGGAAATGGTGATGATGATAATTAGGCCATTTCCTTCTGTTAATACAGTTTTGCAAATCCTATTAAGATGCTTCAGTCAGACGTCAGAAGATGTAAAAGGGGGGGCTGTGAGAATCCATTAAGACTGATGTTATAGGAGCTGACAACCAGAGAATGAGGGAGTTACCAAAACCTTGCTTTGCCAGGATGGAGCAACGGAAGTAGAAAATTCCAACCAGCACAGAAAATAAGTATAGTGCTTGGTTCCTGAAGAACTGTTCAAAATGCACCTGCTGAGCAAGCGTCGTGTCTTTGGTGAGGACGAGCCCCTCTGAGAGGGATGGCAGGGGAGAGATTGTTCTAGAGGCAATGGCACTAGCTGAGGGGTAAGTTCTCCCAAGGTGTGCTCTTGCGGTGCTACTAACAGAAACAATCGATGGCACAGGAGTTCCATAGGAAAGCAAAAGCGAGACTTGGTTTAGATCACAAGCTTGATAAGAAAGCAAAAGTGAGACCTGTTTTAGATCACAAGGATCCATATAGAGAGACTCTAGAGAGATTGAGGTGAAATTCATGTTGAGGAAAAGTTATTTGAAAGCATAATTATTTTAATTTTGTCCCAGCTCTACCTCTCTAGTGTATGAGCAAAACCATTTCTTCTCGTTCTTACAGTTTCTTATCTCCAATTTCAGTTGAACAGGACATGCTATTTTTTATTTAGTTTAAGATCCTTTAAAAGATCCATGTTCTTTTGTCACTCCAGTTGATAATCCTGGTGTTGAAACCAAGCAACCTGACCTTCAGGTTCTTGCCTTGCCTTTCCCTTTCAATCATATGGTTTGTAAAAACATAACTTCTGAACTTAGGAATCAGAGGAGAGTGGAGAAAGATGAGAACTTTGCCAGTGTCCATGAGGTGAAGGGAAACAGCGATGAGAGTGATGATTCGTGTAACAACTCAGCCATTTGTGTTTGGATATGGAGACACTCTCCTGTTGAAACAGTCTGCAGAATAGGTTGGTAAACTGATGATAACATTTGAAAAGAAAATAAAACCCATCTCAAAATTGACTGTAAAGAAGACTTTTTATGTGCAATTCCACTATCACTCAGTAGATAAGTAGAACATATTTGATTTAGTTGTGCCATTTTCAAATTGTGTTATCTGACAAACTTAGTACAGAATACATAATTAGATCATACTACTGTATTTATGATAATGAAAGCTACATTCACAATACTTGAAGGCTCACATTAAACAGATATTTAATTTTTTATAGCTGTTTTTGACAGGTAACATTTTTTATCCTGAACATAAATCTGTCAGGAATTCTATTTGTACTCGAGGCTTACAATTAGTATATCTCAATTGTGATTTCTAACTGGCAAATTTGTGCAGGCACGTTTTTTTCCATGCAAAGTAGCTTTCAAGAAATTCTTTGTAATTACCATTTCTTTATTTTATGACCTCATTAACAGTATAAAGCAGGCTTTAAAACACTTAGAATTTTGGTATTTATCAAAATGTTATGTAATCTACTAATAAAAGCCTTCTGATACACAAAAGAAAAACCCTACTTGGAAACAGTTGCTGGTAATTGATAGAATGTGAATGAGCAAAAGGCCAAAAATTGTCAACTGAGATCAGACAACTTCTAACTGGATCTGGTGGATGAAAGTGCCTGCCTATATTTTTGTTCAGGCTAATTTTGTTGGCTCCTAAAGAAGTGGTAAATAAGTCACGGAGAAGAAGAATAAACACGTGAGGAAGCCCGGATACGATGTGGAGTTTCCTACCTCAGTGTAAAGTTGAGGGCACTGACGCTTCACAGAACTGCCTTCTATCTTCTGAGTGCAATCCCTCTACCATAATCCTACCCAGTCATTATTCCTTGCTAGTTAATTATCCATAATACTAGGTTTTGATGGTCCCTCGTGCTGGCTGGCTAGCCTGTTTTGCCGAAGAAGGGGCATGTTGTGGACACACGTATGATACTGCATAACTGCATTCACAGAGCCAGATTTCTCTGCTAGAGAAACAGAAAATAATCTACCTTGACATCAGACCTTATCTTCTGTTTATCACTAGCAATATGAATGTAATGAAAAGAAATGACTTTTGGACATGGTGCAGAAAGCAGTTGGAAAATATGCAGCTGCTCTCATTGTAGCTGCAGCACTCGTGGGCTCTCTGGGTTGCCAGGAAGAAGTGAACCAGCTTGGACATCTCTGGACAGTCCCTTGCCTTCTACAGTCCCAGGCTGCATTTTCCACAGGAAGGTAATTTAAAGGGTGAAAAAGAATTTGCCCCTATTGGGTGTTTTGCTTTCGTAATGCTTCTGTGGTCTGTCAGCTGAATAACAGGGGAGCAGGGTGTGCAACCAGGGCCCTGGCTGAACGCGCGTTGCACGTACTGGGTACGCTCCTCCTGATGTAAACAGCTGCCCTGAGAGCTCAGGGGTAAAGCCTGGTCTTTAATAGACCCCTCTTCCTTTGAGATGCTCTGGAATGCACAGAAATACACACTGGGGAGCCTGGAGAGTACACAGATAGGTCTGTGGAGTAGAGGCTTATCTACAAATAAGTCCAAGAAGGGGAAGATTGTATTTATCACAAAGCGACTGGGAAAAGCAGTGTGCCTGTGAATCAGACACTGCATCTTCTCCTTTATCTGGAGAACTGACAGTGGGAGAAACTCTGGTGTGCTCATGGCTGTGGAGTTTGCATCCCTGCCTCAGAATGGAAAGTCTCTTGTGAAACAGTGACACCAAAGTGGGGATTAACTTTATACCTGAAATCACCTTCATTATGTCTCCTGTGATCAAATTAAAGCTCTTTTTTTTTGTTTTTGCACTGCTTTAAAAAAGAAACAATTAACACTACTACTCTGAGGCCTTGAGTACAGATACTGCAGTCCCAGAGATCAGATGCTGTCAAAATTTACTGCCTGCCTTATCTGAAATAAGAATATTTTATTTTAAATACTTTGGGTAAGGCCCGTTTTGCACGGTGTGGTAGAATTTAATGAATGTGCATTCCGAAATAATTTTCTGTTATTTAGTGCTTCAGTGGAAAGGTAAGGGCACGTAATTCTCAGGTGCATCAAGCAAATGCATTGTGCCAATTATTTAAATGGTGCTTTGCATCACTCACGCCCTATCTCTGCAGTTAATTAATAACTTCTACACCTGCCTTTTGTCAGAGACCATCCCCCCCCCCCCCAATTTTGTTTCTCGTCTTTACGATCCTGCTTTGTGAATTGTTCCTTCCAAGACTGTGTTTGCTATAAATTTGACAAAGATGAACAACTCCGATGAGTGCAGATGGACAAAAATGATGACTGCGGGTGGCAAATGGGGGCTGGAAGCGGCATGGGTATGATTTCAAGGACTATTCAGTCATTATCTGAAGGAAATATTTAGACAGCAGTGTGGGGTATGACAATTTAATTCTACTGGATGAATAAGAAATCTCGGTGATGGTTGATGTGGGCTGTTAAAACAACCCCTTGCTTTGTGTACTCGATATCAAAGGAATGGATCACAAGGAAGCAGCTGTGGGACAAGGTGGACAAGTGCTGTGTGAGCTGGGAAAGCTCAGCAAGTGCCTCTGGAAGGAGTGATCCCACCCTGCTAGAGAGTGCTGGCACAGGCCAGCCCTGGACTCTGGAGCCAAAAGGGAAGAACAGGTACAGATTTATTAGAAATAGGAGTAGTCTTCTCCATTTGACTTAATAGGAAAACCCCTCCTGAAGCCAAGAAAACCTGAGTTTGCTGTCCTTTAAAGTACCCTGGGAGCAGGGAAGCCTGTTGTGAGTCTCTCTTTGCAGTTGGTTGGGAAAGCCTTGTCTCTGGGTGCCGGGGGATCTGTTGTCTGTAGGCAAAGGGAGGGATCCTCAAAAAGCAACGATGCAACCCAAAACTGAGCCCAAATGAACGTGGGGCTGGTTCTATGTAGTCTGAGAGCAGCCAGCCCTTCCGGCCCTTACCAAGAGCAATTAATTTCTGTCAAAAAGCCCCAGACACCAAATGGACCAGCAAAACTGAGGCACAATTACATTGTGGGTCACAAAGGAAAATTGCAAGAGTCTGGAAAGTAATTGTGAAGAAGACATGAACTAACAAATCCTGCTTTTGAAAGTCTCACAATTCTTAGCTGGCCTCACAGTAGGTGATTGTCATCTGATTTCAGAAATAGAAATAGAGGGGAATTAATATGTTTCCAGGAAGTCTTGTGGCTGATCGCTTCTGTTTGCTGCTTGTTTCTTTTGTTCTTTCTTCTCAAGAAGCTTCCTTGCTGTTCAGTGTTATCAAACATATAAGTAAGCCAGTTATTAGATATTATAGGCTTAAATATAATATTCAGATGTAATCTCTGGAAAGAAATTCTCTTTGTTAGGAGAAAGGTGATGGTCTATTGAAAGCAGAAGCTCAAAATTGATCGTGTTTTGATTGTGGCATATGTCTATATTGAGAAATTTGGCCAAGAATTGAGAATATCAGATGCTTATTTGAGCTTCTTAGGAAGTCTTCAGGAATTAATGTTGGCTTGGACATCTTTGCGAAGTGGATTTCTTCAGGAACTATTTGGTGCTATCAGGTTTTGATCTAATTAAATGTTGATAAAGGCATATTAAAAAAATTATCACATCCTGGCTTTTTTCACTTTGGAGAATTTATCTTTCTTCTGCTTCACCCTGTTCCGTAAAGCTTGCTCACTGTGTTCCTCACTGTAGAGTCTGCGTAGTAGAGATTGTGCCTGTCTAGTTTGGTCGGTCTGTTTTCAGTCTGGGTCCAACCGAGTGTTCATCACGATAAGAATTTTCTGTTAAAAAATACATCCTACTTCCTACTTTTACAATAATTCTGTAATTTTAATTTCAATTTCCGTTGCCTTTTGTACACGTAGTCAAGGAGCTGGTATCTCGGCCATCTCGGTTCTTCTTTGTCTCAGGAACACCTGAATTAAAGTAGGGTTTAGTGCTGTATTTTTTAAGAAAGAATCTTTGTGTGAGATGGTGAATTTTGAAATTACCTTCCTATTTTAATTTTTAGCAATGCTCTGGAATGGCTGCAGGGTAAGTAGTGCACCTGCAAGAGTGCAATTATGTCACACTGAGCTAAAGACCTCTAGCAGAATTGCTCGAAATGTTGTTTATGAGCATTGCGGTCCCTAAGTCTTGAACACTTAAAGATATAATATGAGTAATTCTGTGCCATTTCCCACTTTATCGAGGTGCAACTTTGTTATTGTTACGGCTTTCTCGTTGTAACTGCACTAATGGGGAAGGGGGGGAGCGAAAGAGGAGAACGAGGCAGTCTAATGATGGGAAGGAACCTCATTTCCCAGCCAGGAGGAAAAGCAAATGATTTTTATGACCTCTTTTTTGGTGTCTGGGTGCTGATGCAGGACCCTGTTCGGTTTTGGACAGGGGACACTTGTGTGTATTTAATCGCTGGGGGCTGTTTTGGCCCCGAAAAGCAAACACCCCCGGTCTTGCCGTGATCAGGGAGTGGCTAGCAAGAACAGCTCTGAAACACACTTCCTCAGGACACGTCCCTCTCTCAGATGTGCTCGACGCTTTCTGCTTAGCCTGGTGGCACGAGGACTGGGGGAGGCTGGTGATCTGCACGAGGCAGCCCTGCCACAGGGCCGGGCGCTGGGAACGGCACTGTAGGGGGGGGAGCACCAGAAACCAGGCACAAGTAGGAAACGGGGCAGAAATTCTGATCGGAGGCATTTTGCACGAGGTCCTTCTCGCACACTTAACCCTTGAGCTGGGAAGGCAGTACACGGTTTGTCAGGTCGATCTTCAGAAGTTGTCGACCCCTCTTGTAGAGCCCCGCAGAAGGTGTCAGCTGAGAAACCCTCTTTCCGAGCCATTTGCAATTTGGCTACTACAGCTACTTCTTTCTCAACTGGGTGTTTCCATTGCAATTTAGAAACAGAACCAGTTCCAGTTCCAGCTGTGTTAAGCAAGCTTAATGGCTGCTTTTTTTTCTTCTAATGGTGTTGAGAAGGGCTGCTTGCTGGTGGCTCATATTCTCCAGACAACTGTTGATTATTTTCGTGTCATGTTCAGTTCACTGGCTGAGGAAAAATGACTCTAATAAACAGTGACAACTGGTGGGCTGGCAACAAATCCCACTCAGCTTGGGGCCTTACTCAATATAGTCCCCCCAACAAACCCAGCAGGCCGCTCAGAGGCCAGTCCATATTTTCCCCTGGTAAAGTCTAGCAGCACTGCAATTCTTAAGCACGACTTCCTCACCCGCGCTGTCATAGAGGGTTTCTCTTTGTGGTCACATGGTGAATTTCTGCTGTTTTGGTCCTAATCCAGCAAGTTGGTTAGATGGTGATAGAGTAGCATGTTGTGCAGAACAATCATTAAGTAGGTGACAAGTACATAGAGGAGAAAATGTACTTATTTCTTGGGAGCTCCACTGATTCTGCACACCCGTCACACGGGGAATTTCTAAAACAAAATATCTCTCTGGATGGTATTAAAAGTCCAAACCAAGTTGTACATTTGGAAATCTCTGTTAGCGAAGAGTGCCCTCAGGCAACTCAACTTTTTAATCTTGATTTTATTTCTTGAGCAGAACGTAAATAACATCTCAGCAAGATTAGGAGGAGTCGGTTACCAGTACCCTTTACATGATGCTGAGGAACTAATTGGTTCAGTCAACTGAAACGTTTCTCAGAGCTGAAAGGAAGCTGGACGTTGTTTTGGATACTATTTTTGAAAAATATTCTTCCTGTTAGGAGGAGGGATGAATGGGAGGAGGGTTGGCAGAACGTTGTGTTCCCAGAAAAGAGTAACTTTTCAACCAGTGTTGTTGGCATCCTGTGATTTTTCATTAAGATGTGTCCTTACGTAAGTGATGAAGTATCCAGATAAATCTCCCGCCATGGAAGTCTCATTTCTGATTAAAAGCAATAAATTCATGAAAATATGCTGCTGTGATTTGCATTTGCTATCAAAGTTTAAGTCATGCATAAGTCTGTGAAATGTGAGTGAATAGCAACTCCAGTAACCTTCAAACTTAAGAAAGAAAGTGGAGGAAATCCTCTCGTAAACCAGTAAGACAAAAATGTGAATCACATGTGGAAAATGGGAGAGCTTTGGGGAATGTCCTGCTGTAAATAGGAGTAACTTGGATGCAGCAGGCATATGGGGCCAAGAACGACACAAACAGACTGGGGTTAGTGGTGTGTGGTGACCCTCTAATGTGACAGCATGATTTCTAGATCTTCCCCACTGCTATCCAAAGATCTGAGTAATGATTAGAGACAGGACAGAGGAATGACTAGACTTAGAAAAGTACCATGTCCTCCAGCTGAATGGAAGCTCCACTGGCTTGTAACTCCAGCTGGCTAATATCTGGCCCTGGGCTGACATGGATCTGTAGCAGGATCAGAACTGCTGTAGCCCAGACTGGTCTAGACTAGAGTTTCCCTGAAGGGCAGTGATGTCTGGTGTCAGAAAACTCAGAGAAGTGCTGTCTGCTGTAAAAAAATAAAATAAAAAAAAGACCCAAACAAGACCAAACAAAAAAAAACAAACCCCAAACACAACAAAACCAACCAAACAAAAAGACAGAGACTAGTAACTCTGGATGTGAGTAAACCTGTCAGCAGGCAGATGATAGCTTATCTGAAGTGAAATGTCCTGAATCTGAGTCACTTAGATGTTGTGTTATATATATAACTTTTTGTTTAGCTTTTTTTTTTTTTCCCACCCCAAAATGTGTGAATTGTGTGAAATGATTTTGCACTTTTGAGGACGTCACTCTATGAACCCGAAAGCTTATGGCCGAGATCCTTGCGTGTCACAGGTTCTGAAAATAGCGTAACATAAAGACATTTTGTGTCCTTGTCCCTAAATCCATATCTCTAGTAAGACAAGTGTGCATTCCCTTAACCCTGTAGGTGTGGGATATGGGAGAACTTGGCCCTTTGGATCCAAGTGAGGGAATGGAAGTGTGTGAGTGAGCAGCTGTATCTCCAGTATTTAAAGGAAGGGATGAAAGCCAACTGAATGTTCATGACTGCTTTAGCCTCTAACTAGAGGGAAAGAGGATGGAGTCTGTGAGTCAAGTCAATTTGTGTCACTAGCTAATGAATAGTCACTTCTATTTGCATTACAGACCCCTCTTTTGTGGTATGGGAGAAGCAGGTGATGACTCTGGCATTGTACATGTCAGAGTGACTAGCAACAGATTGCTAGAGAAAGACTCTGAACTACTGAAGCTCTAGCAACTGGACAGCAATAATAAAAATGTACATTTTCATTTTTTGAAAAATAGAAATGTAGAATTACATTGCTGGAATACCAGCATATTCTAACAGCAGCAGTAGCCTCTTGAAGAGAAGCACCCTGGCTTCTCTCTTTTCAACTATGGAACTAATTAGCTGTTGCTACTTCCAATCTTTAACCTCGGTCTATTGGTTCATTTCATTTTTATTCTGTCTTTAATCGTAGCACGTCCATCTTGGCTTTATGTGGCATCCAGCCTGAAAATGCTGTGAATGAGTGAAAGAGCAGACAGGAATGCCTCCAAGCTGAGCATACCCCGTGTGAAGGTTGTTTTCTATGGAATCACTGCAGACACCCAACAGAGACAATTAGAATATATCTACTCCAAAATACCCTCTGGTAGAGCATTGGTGACTAGCTAATTAGAGACACTTTTACAGCCCACGGAGATAATGAGCCTCCACTGCCACCTCAATAGAAGGCCTCGCAGTGGGCCAGAAAATACCTTGTTGCTTAGCTTACAGAGGGCTGAAATCTGGCAAAGGACTTGCTGCCTTTTAAGGCTAAACCCTTTCCTTGCATCGATGGCTCATCTGGCTCACGGGCTCTACTGGCTGCCCTTGATAGCCTGCGTTAGTGTCTTCCGTTGCCTTTCTGCTGCCAGACTGCCTTCAAGAGAGAGCAATCTATCTGCCAAGCTCTTTGACTGCAGGTCTCTGAGCACACTTCAGTTTGGTCTTCCAGTGTGCTTTTATGGCTCTCCATTCCACTGCAGCCATCTACTCCGGCTGATTTGTGTGTGAGCGTTCAAGTGGTTCTTCTGCTTTATTGTTTACCTGATACGTTCCATTCCAAATAAAACTTAGAGATGATTACGCAGGCTGCAATTAGAAATAATCGATGTTTAGCAGCTAGTAACTCAGACTGAGGCGTGAGACACCAAGTCAGTACCCACGCCTGTTTATGAACTGGTCAACTGGAATTCAGTCAATATGGAGATTGATTGGATCTTTGCAGGAGAGAGTTTAAGCTGTTGTGAACTCCTTCGGACATTAATAAAAGGCCCAGCGTGTGTAGAAGGCTGTGGTTTTGTTCCGTAACTCAGCAGCGAGGCCCTGGGCTGTGGTGTGACCCCACTGGTACCAGAGCTGACTCCCAGTCTGCCTGCGGCCGCCTGTATCCCAGCCATGCAATATACAGTTAGATCCTGAAGATATTAATGGGCACATGTTACTAAAAAGAAGTGGCAGAGGCTGAAAGCACACCTCTCCCACCAGTTCCTTCAAGGCATTCCAGAATGCCTGGCTGGAGAGGCAGCACAGGGGCTCTTGCCATACATCCAGATTGACCCTAGGCCAAGAGAAGTTATCCCTGAGCTCACAGATCAGGGAGCCTTCCGGGGGAAATAAAACCGCCTCGTACGCCCATCTTCCTAGCTGCACAGTTTACATTAAATTAAAATATGTTTTATCCATTTAGCAATCTGAATAATAAAAGCTGTATACAGCTGCACCACCACTGTGCGATGCATTTTAATGACAAGCTCGTGACTACGCTAGCATCGCAACTGCCATTCAGATGTTTCTTAATGTATCCCAAATATTTTATTAGGGCTTCTTTTAAGTATGCATGCCAGAGAGGGAGGGGAAAAGAAGAGTAAATAGCATTTAAGATTTAATAATTCTTTGTTAAAGAGAGTTAATGTAAGGGAAATATGGAAATTGTATGTTTTCAGACTGACAAGCATAATCATTTTGCCAAAACACGATTCAAATAACTGTCTAAATATTTGGAGTGTCTTCTAATAAAAATACACTCAACCTGTTTTTCACACTCAGATTAATTTGAAAGCAGAAATGACATACAGTTCAAAAGAAGGCATTAAAGCAGAAAGGACCACATTGTTCTCTCCTGGAAATCATGATTTAGTATTCAGACTAAAGTCTTAAATGTTTGTGTGTTTTGCCAGCTGTTGTGCAGCTTGAGGCACTTTGAATAGTTTCAACCAAGTAACAATAAGACGGGCAAAGTAAGATTCATTAGTGGGAACAGAATAAAATAGACAAGTAAGACAAAAGGGGGGTGGGGGATAGGGGAGGAACCAAGGAAAAAGGCATCCTCTCTTCACCTCAGTTTTTTCCCAGAGTTTGAAAGGGGGGGTGGGGGGGTGTGTAAATTGGAGAGTATTCTGTATTCAAGGGGAAGCCTCTAGACTACAAATGGGCAGCTACACCTGCCTTGCAGGCATCTTGATCTGTGGCAAGACTGATCTGCGTGGTGACTTTTCCCTACATTTGCAATAAAATTAGGTTATAAAGAAAACACAGTTGTGGACGTTTCAGGCTTTAAAAAATATCAGCTGCTTACAGCATTAGCTAATAACAAAGCTTTAGGCAACCAACGTTCTTTATGAAAGAAATGGATGAAGGAGGAGGTGCCACCTCCTAGGTCTGTCTTGTCCAAACAGAGCTTTAACAACAGAGAATTTAGCTGCACCTCGGCTCTATCCACGGCACGATGTATTTGTGGCTTTTGCTCTTACAGCTGTTGTGTACATGAAAAATGTATTGGGGGGTTGTCTGTAAGTGCAGAATACTGGATTGGGATGGTCACTGCTTCTGTTGTCGTACAGCTTTGCAGGGGTTTCCTGTTGTGGATTCATTCTGATCAGGTGTGATGTAGTTTATCTGGGGTGCTCCTATTTGGCTGTTGTGTGAGAGGTACCTTGTACTGAGGAAGGGTTTGTGAGCTGACTTACCAAACTGTTCCGTCAAGGTGGAGTAACGTATGTCCGTAGGGCATAAGAGGAGCTGTATGTGCTGAAGCTGAGGGAGGGCCATAGCCACCCTGGGGAGAGTCAGCATAGGTGCTCTGACTGCAAGGGAAACTCCAGAATAGTCAAGTTACTCCTTGTCATGCTGTATTGCAAAACGGCATTAAATAAGCCTACTACAAAATTTGCATCATAAAATCCACTGCCATCAAACTGTAGAAGCCTACTCCTCACTTCAGGTATTAATACAAATTCAGAGTTCAGGTTTCAGCCAGTGAAAGGCTCAGATTCACTTTACTCACCCTTGTAGCTGAAGCGGTCGCTGATTTGAGGTGTGTAAATTCTGGATCCCTTTAAATGCTGTATTTATCCAAATGCTAGTTATTAAATGCCATGTTTAAGCCTTCTCAGAACCTTTCCACTCTATGCACACCCTCACCAGTGTTTCTGCTGGGATCTGGTTAATATTTTTGCTATAAAGAAACGCAGCAGCCTCCGGTAAGCAGCGGTCATCACAACCCCTGCCTCAGATGCACCTTCAAGGTGGGAAAAGCACCTGAGCTGACCTGTCCCTGGGTCCCCCTGGTCGGCAAGCAGTGCAAGGAGCCCTGGGTCCGGCAGCCTGCATCCCTGACCGCCCTCCGAGACAGCTCCTAGTGCATCGGAAACCTGGAGCAAACTGCCGAGGTACTTTTAATGTAGAATAAAAATAAAATAAAATAATAAATAAATAAAACCCGCCAAATAATAAAAAAAGAAAAACTACCCTGAGGGCAGCTAATACTGAGATAGCAGCACTTGTCTGTAGCAAGGTAGAGGAGGCCACTGGCAAGTGGGGAAAGCTCTTTGGAGCCTTCTGTTGCCAGCCATCAGATGTCACTGTTGCACTGCTCAACCCCTGCTGAAAGCCTGTTTCCCTGGGAAGAATTCTCTCTTAAGGAAGATAAATATGTAAGAATTAGGGGAGGGGGATTCGGAGTCAGATTCATCCCCGTGTGTAAATTGCAGCCAGTGACTTACAGAAGATTGAAACAAGATAGGCAGGGTTTTTCCCACCGGTGTTGAAGGAAGCAGAGCCCATTAAGGCATCCATGGAGGCAAGCAGTTGCTTGATTGTAATGAAGGAGGGAGAAGACTGTCTCAGTGATGGATTCTGGCTTGATTCCTTTAATTTGGATGGGAGTGTGAGGGACCAAAGCACAAAAAACTTTAAGCAAGGAAGGAAAAAAGAGACTAGGCAGTGTAGAATCCTTCTGTTCTTCCTGCCTTGGGATGAAGGCACTTTCTGTGCAGATTTGGAGCATTTCCTCAGTCTTCCTCTTTCCATTGACAATTCATCATTTGGGCTTATTTTAGTCCCCACACTGTTATTACAGGCTTTCTCTGCTTTTGATGGCGGTACGCTTTGGATCATCAGCTCTTAATTTGTGTCTTTTTGACAAGTAGGTGTTGTAATACCCGTCTGATAACTTTGCCCAAAGCACTGTATAAAGGGGTTTGTGAGCAGGAAGTATTGTGGACCTATTAAGGAAACAACAGGTTTCCTAGTTTTATGTGTGTACCTCTAAAATAGGCATAGGTCGAGTAATACAAGGCAGATCAATAGCAATGATTAATGTAGAGTTCTACATCAAAACGGATCCCTACTTGGCTATGCTGGTTTTACACTTTGTTTTTGTGCAGTTACATCCAGGAGGAGTATTTAATTTCTTAGGTTGCAGTAGCTTACTTGGGGAAAAAAATAGTTCAAATTACCTGATTTATGAGCATTATCTGTCACAAAAGTTGGTAAATAGGTACACTGAATTATAGGGAGAGATCTCTGAGTGTATTGGTAGACCTGGTTTTATTTAACACCTTAATAATCTAGAAGGCACCGTAAGCAGCATGGCAAATAAATTCAAAGGTTATATTACATTTTGGAAGAGCTGTGAATACCTGTGAGATCAGATGCTAACTTAAAGATCTTGCAGTTAGAAGTGTGACAGAAAATAATAAATAAACTCATCTAGGAAGTGTGCAAAGCAAGCAAGTAGTGTTCAGTGTAGTAAGAGAGCAGTACTTCAATCCAGAGGAGCTGAGATAGGAAAGCCAGTATGATTTTACAATGCAAAATGTGTGTGAAATAATGGGGAAGGGATTGTCCAGGAATAGTTAAAGGGCTATTATGTAAGAAACTAGGTGTAGGATAACGGCAAAGACTGATTTCCTACATTTTCCTACATTTGCTTAGACTTGCTGTGGATTTGGCATACAAAATTCAAAATCATTAGTATGTTTTTTCTTTCTTGAAAGCCCCTGTGTCCCTAATGCTATTGTAAGAGTCTAATTTTTAATTTTCGATGAGTTTTTTGGCTTCTGGTATTTAAATAGGAAAAAAGATTACCTCATAAGACTAGTAAAAAGAACTCAAGTATTTGTAAAAAGCACTGTGGTTTTTTAATCTTACCTTGGTGTATTTGAGTCTTAAATTGTAAATCCTATTTTGACAATACTGAGCTCTGATGTATGTGATAAGTTGACAGCAGTTGACAAAAGTGAAGGTAGGTCAGAAAAGGTCATCCAAAATGATTGATTAAACAACTAGAAAGGCTGATTAAGAGAAACCAGTAAGCTGAATAAATAAAAGCAATTTGCCAAAATGTTGATAAAAAGTATACATAATAAACAGCTGAGAACAATGAAGGTTAACTAGGTCCAGAAAATATGACAGCTTGACGAAGCTATCAATAGAAAAAACAAGGGTGCTATTAAACAACATAAAATATAAAATCAAAGGATATTTATCAAAGCAATGAGTAAATTATTCTAGATGGTAGAAGGAACTTAATGGGGGAGGTGGGTTAAACAGTGTTTGAACCTAAGCATGGAAGACTACATGGCATGAAAGCTGGCATTGGTAGGGGGATAAACTGGACAGAGCCCTTCCCAATCCTAGTCCCAAATACAGCGTGATACAAAGGCTGGAGCCTTTGCACTTGTGCACTGTACTAATTTTCTTTCTGCTTATTCTGTGACAAATGACCTTTCCTGAAAGAAGAGCAAGCCTGAAGGTAACTGATGTTGGTGAAGACTACAAAAGTGGGCTTGTTGCTGACCAGACGACTACAGTGGCAAGTATTCTGAAGGGTACACTTGGAAGGCTTTAATCAGAAACAGCCTTTGGAAGGACACGTCAGAAGACTGGAAGGGAGAGCTCCACTGTATGCCAAAATAATCCATTAGGCTTTGGAGCATCTTTTAAGAAATGCACGTCTCGATTCAAACGAGGCTGTTCCATCAGTCTTGTCTTCCATTAGAGATGTGATTTCTGCCTGCCATCTTCAGGAGCAGGTGGGGAAAGAGCCAGAGATTTGTTCATGCCAGCCCCTTTCCAGCCCTAGACAGTCACCGTTAGACACCAACACTTGCTGGGCAAAACTGTGGCCATAGGTAGGATCAGTATGGGACGTTGGGGCTGTGTTGTGTACGTGTGTTCCTTTGTCTGTCTTTGAGAGGTCGAGGACAGTGTCAAACAGCTCAGGTTTTGGGGCAAAAATACAAACCCACACACTGTGAGAGAACTAACTCTGCTATGAAGAAGTTGGCACTCGATGGGCTCTCAAAGACTGCTGAAAGAATGTAAAATTTTCCCAGTAGGAAGCTTTACCTGCTAAAGAACAGTATGAGTGTAGAGTATCAAACAGCATAGTGTGCTGCATGTATCCATAGGAGCATGGTGGCAGCAGACACAAGAGAATTGCCACGTTCCGTAAACAAGGAACGGTTCAAGTTTCACACAGAGATGGAAATGTTGGCCTTGACTATATACAATGATGCAAATAACTGATAGTAGCAGGCTCTCCGTAGGTGCTTCTAGAAAAGACAGGAGATTTTGTATTTAATTACTTCTTAGACTCGACAACTGCTGGACAGCATTAACAGGTTTTTTCTTCTAATGTTCACGTTTTAAAAGGCTGCCTTCTGATACACGCTGATGACAGTTTTTTCCTAGCCACATCTGGAGTGTCTTAATTGGTTCTGCGCATGTTTACCTTGTTTTGCCTTCCAGTGAATTACCAAAAGCTGCCCCTCCACTCAGGTCCAACTGTGTGTTCTTCTTTCCCATTACACTTCCAGCTACATGTGTTCCCTCAGCATACGTGTACAAATGTGTATCGCTACCTAGACAGTTTTGTCTGATTACAAACACAATTGCTTTTCAGGGCGTCAGGTAGCCTGTCGCAAAGGCTGAGTGTGCATGCAAGTATAAAGGAGGAGAATTCCTAGATAAATGTGTAACGATCAGAAATGAACCTTTAACTGTGCCAAGGAAGACTGCAGATGTGCGTCCATAGGCTCTGATCCAGCCAAGTGCTTAAACACCTGGTTGACTCAAGAACACAAGCAGCCCAGTTGAAGTTAGTGGGACTATTCAGGCTTAAAAATAAGCACATAGATGGAATAGTTGGATTGGAGCCAGGAATATTAACAGGCAGGAGCCATTGTGTTTATGAATTGTCTTTCTCTCAGGCAGCAAGTTAGTAAAGCAGTATCTGTGACAGTGGGATTGCTTGGACCTTGTGCAGCCAGAGAAATGGAAGAAATGGGAAGGATGGAATAGTTCCACTGAAAGAAATTAAAAGCCCCTGAACTAGAACCTGTTGCCAGACACCAATATTTCAAAGGTTGAAGAAGCCAATTTAAAGTTAGGGCTTTGGATCATTTGATGTAGTAACTCAAACGTAGGCTAAGCATACCTAGGCTTCAAGTTTCCCTGCCATTTAGACGTACCTTTATGATGTCAAGGTGAAACTCCCTGTGTCAAACATTCATTGTTTTATGTGGATCTATACTAGGGATTCTAGCTGGAGGGGAAGGAACCTCAGTTTGGTCAAAGGGGATCTTAGGATTTGTTGGGGTTTGGTTTTTTTCACCCGGTGAAAAGTGCCTTTCTAATATGGCATTTTCCATAGAGCAGTAAGACTCGCGTGCACAAATGGCATGAGCTCTCTTAGGGCCGCTGCCGCATCTGCAGACCCACTTCTACCTAACGCTCTGTACAAATGTCTTTGGCTGTCTCGTATGCAAAGAAAATGATGCTGATGAATAAAACAAAAGAATTTGCTGATTCTCCTGTCTGAAATCACAGCAAGTACTAATGAAAACGCTACACCTGCTTTATTTCCAAGCAGCTCAACACAGAACCTCCGCTCTGATTTCACATGAACCACCCATTCCCATCGATAATAAAATGAAATTCCTTCCCTTATATCCTAATAAATCCGAAGAACATTATGCAAATTGAAAAATGCACCTTTGTCGGAATGCTGTCAGGTAGCACCTTTCACTCTGGAGGACTATTTGTAAGCACAGGGAAACATCGAGAAAGTAGTAATAAATTGCTCTGGTACACTGTTCTGGCAGCCCTTAATAAATCAATATGAAGGGAAGTTCTGAAGGGCAAAATGTTGCTGTCGGTAGGTGTCCAATTTAATTTTGCTCAAAATTAATATTTCGGATATGATAAGTGAGCTGGCAGGAACAGATTTCATGATTAATTCTATGGAGTCAAAAATGCTTTGATGGCACTTTAATAGCAGCTTCACTGATCGAAAAGTCCCTTCCGCTAACCGGTGAGCTTGAGCTTCCAAATTATATTATTAAACCTCTTCTGTTGGTTTGTAAATAATGGAATATTGCATGCTAAAAGGTGAAGTTAATATTGCTCCCAGTTCTACCCATGTAAACTAGATGGTGACTTGACTGGAATTAACGTGAATATATGGGATTTTAAACAAAATCAGGTCAAGTTCAGCCCTTTAGAGAAAACAACTGTGCTGCTTTTGTTAGGAACCGAATTCTCTTGACCCCCTACCATAGCAGAACTTGGTAGTCCTTGGTTTTGCACTGGAATAAACCAGAGAAACGTTTGAAGGTTCATTAGTATCTAGTTAGGGCGGACTGAGAAAGCTTTTAAAAATAGAAGGATATTAACAACAACTATGCATTTTATTTCCTAGTGAAGACCTTTCATGCCCTGCATCTCAGGGACCTTTGCAAATGCTAATCAGTGAAGATTTGCAGTACCCTTGTCAAATTTCACACCTAACATTTGTATGTACAAAAGCATTCTCTTTAATGGAGTTGTCCTTTGTATTGGACTTTTGCTGATATGCCAGCGTCTGAAGGAGATTCTTCTATTATCATTTTACTGATAAAACCCCTCAGTTACAAAGGGCAAGTCCACATCTAAGTTAAATGCCGCCTCGAATCTCTAAGTATCGTACAACCTTTTGCTGTTCATTTTTCTTGTAAGCCATAGGATTCTGAGATCTTGAGACAGGCGTGGTTCTAGAAATTTGTACAAGGAGGAAGGTGCTACGAGTGGAGTGTTTGGATGTACGTATGCATATTAAACATGAGGGGACGCATTTATGCAATACAGATGAAAAATCATGCAGATGCATAAAATGTATAAGAAAACTGATTAACTTTAGCAATGTAAATTACCCTTATGTTTATGCATTTCTTCAATTTAGAATATTCATTAAAAGCCATAGAAACAAGGCATGTTGCTAGCTGTTTCCAAGAAGATAGCACTCAACCCGATTAACTCCTGTTTTGAGCACAGTATATATATTGGATTTGTGTAGACCCTCCAGTTGATACCCTTGGGAGCAAAGTGCACGCAGGGTGAGTCAAACAGAAGCTTCTGCCAGTTTAACTGGGAAGGAACTGTGCGGGTGGAATTCACACCAGGTCATCTCTCCCGAATTTTATCCTTCAAGTCAGGCAGCACCAGTGGCAAAAGTCATCTTACTGGTGACGTAGCGGGCGGGGCAGAGGCTGTAGGTGCCGGGGTGCTTCTGATTCCCCCGGCTGCCCTGTGTGGTCTCTGCAGTTGGGGGCTCAGCTCCCCTGGCTTGGCAGCCCCAGGGGGATGTAGCCGTGCGTGTCCCCGCGGGATAACACGTGCTCGTCAGGCTCCAGGGGAAGGACTGATCGGCAGTTGGCCGTTGTGAGTGGGGACAGAAAGGCCGAGGTGGCTCTGACAGCCAGTGTCACCTCTCTGCTGAGCCTCTGCTTTCTCTGTGCTGTGACACCGCTCCGCATGTCCAACTGCTGGTCCTTCTGAAAACTTCTCAGGTTCAAGAGGAGCTGTCCTCTGTGACCAGCTCTGTACCTCAAACCCTGGTGATAACCCAGGCTGTGCCCTAAATATTCCCGGAGAGCTCTGGGCTTGCCAGGAAGGTGTTCCCGCGGTGGGCACGTTTCCTCCGCTGTGCCTGCCCCCAAGCACGTGGCTGCCACCACCACTGGTTAGTCTCTGGTTCCCGGCTCTCTTTGCAGAGCACCTAAGCCAGCTGTGCCAGGGACTCACCAGTTCCACACCACAACTCTCTCTGGTG
This sequence comes from Actenoides lindsayi, assembly GCA_025331215.1. NCBI lineage: Eukaryota > Metazoa > Chordata > Aves > Coraciiformes > Alcedinidae > Actenoides > Actenoides lindsayi. The sequence continues at coordinate 16,684 of WTSP01027370.1, read as the reverse complement.
TCAGCAAGCCTCCAAGGAAGGGCAGCGTAAACCAGGCATTGTTCAACATCCAAACGCCAGCTGCCAATCATGGAAGAAGCATCCTTACTTTCTGAGGGGCTTTCTTCTCTATCTGGATGAGTAAATGAAGAGGTAAAAATGAAAAATAAATTCTCTTGTTTAAATGGAGCCCTTGGATTATAAACTAGCCATAATGTTCTGTTTCTGTGGCAACACAGAGGGACTGAAGGCTCTTACAGTAGTAGTTCTCTGACTCATTCCTTGAAATTAATGCGGTCTTTTAATTTGAGGCTGTTGGTTTGGCAAAAGAACTTCAGAAGCATCACTTTGATGTCTTTTTGTAGCTGAGGAAAAGCCTTTAATTAGGTCACCTAAACTTCATTTGCTTTCAAACTGTTCACTTTCACAATTCCTTTTTCCTTTCCTTCCTTTGATGTTTCAAAATATATGCCAGTGATATTTAAGTTTATTTATTATGCACTGGCATTAAACCTTTGCTATTAACATTTACTTGTAAGCTTGAAAATTGATTAATTAATTAAGTGTAGAAGCAGAATTATTCATTCATGTTTCATTTAACATTCTACATGCTTGTCTCACTATACATACGTTGTACTGTGTAGCAGTCAAAACCGTGCTGTATGGAAAAACGTTGTCTTATCTATTTGTAATAAAGATGAAAATTAATCTTGACTAATTTACTAAGAAGGGACCAACTACTGATATGAGCTGCAAAGTCAGACACAGACAAATCAGCCTGAATGTGGGAAAACACTAGGTAAAGGATTCCACAGGAGCTAATGCTGGAGTGTTAGAGTGTGTTATCGAACAGTTCTGTATTTATGTTGTTTGGGAGGTTCAGAGAAGGTTTTGCTGATGTGTGTGTTCAAACATGCACAGTTTTGATCTGAGAGTTTATACTATTATTCTAATCCAAAGAGGGAGGGGAAACAGTACCAAATGACCTGTCATGCAGCTAAAAGGATGAAATGCAGCCCGTGCAGTGGTACAGACCATTACCCACTCACTGGTAATGTTCTATCTTAGCAGCCCCATACTGAGCACAGTGCTGGTAGTGGCTGGATCCTTAGAGAGACTGAAATTCAGCTCTGGTAAATGCTGATGAATATTTGCAGTGCCAGTCTGTGAGGCATCTAATGAATGAAATTAATTTGCGTGAAGCATTGAGGGACTTCTGTGCTTGATCCAAGGGTCTTGGAGCTGAGGAAACAGCTCTATTTGGGGGATGATGTGTTTACAGGGACTTCTGCAGCTAAACCGGGAACCGGTCAGTTTTTTCAGCAGTTGGTTCAGCAAACTGCCTTCTCTTTCCAACCTGAAATATGTGGACCCGTGTCTCACATTGCAAATGACTGTAGGGACACATGGTACCTATAAATAAATAAATTAAAATGCATATAATAAAATAATTAGTAGGAAAAAATAGATAGGTTGGGGGCAATAAGCCAGTGGTTTCTATGAATATGGTGCTGCACTGAGTTAAAATTGGTAAATTGACTTTCTTCCACCATTTTTAGATCTGTCCTATCTGGGTTTTTGTCACTGTTGTTCAAGGAAGGTCCCAGTTTAAAACACAAATAAGATATATGTAAGAGCAGAACACATAGACGCGTCCCTTTAACGCTCAGAAACGGGTCTCCTCGTGACCGCACTGTTACGGAGCTGCTGGTTTTTATCTCATGATATGGTGATATATCAGAATACCTGAACTGGGTAGCCAGTAGCAGAGCCCCATTATGTCAAGAACAGGCTTCTTAAGAATGGGAGCTATTGAGGAAAAGTAGCTACCCTTGTGCATTACTGGGTATAGAAAAGACTTACTAATCATCTTAACGCTTCTCTTTTTTTACCAAAGCACCATTGTTCCCTGCGGAACATTCCCCTTGTTCTCTTCAGCTTGAAGTAATCCAGATAGACAGAAAGCCATTGTCACTACAATGAAACAAAAATGTGACAAAGAACGGGATCACAGCAGCGTGTGCTGCGATTTCAGTCAGGTACATGTGGTGAGCAGGAAAGCATTGAAGTCTTTTTGTGTCTGTAGGAGATGCGGAGACAGAAAGTGAAGACGTCAGAGCGTGATCAGGAGCAAAACATTGTTCTTCCAGTTGGTGGGGTTTTTTTCGGGAAGAACGATGGGGGAGCAAGGGAAGGGGGTAGTCAAATGTGAGATGAGTGACAGATAACAAAGAAGACTTTGTGATCCACCCTTGGGGAAACTTTGGCAGAAAAATACGACACCTGATACATCGTCTGGTGCATTCCAAAGGGGAAAAAATGTCTTCTTGGCAGTTTGTGTAAACACCTCAGAGACAGGAGTTGCCTCTGGCTCAGGATGGCAGGGGGGCATTGAGAAAGAAGGGAGCGTTTGCAGATGCAGGGAGATTAATGGGAATGTGGTACTGAAATGTTAATTGTGTCTTTCAGTGCATCATAGGTTGAAAGTAAAGACACGCAATATGTTACGCTTGTTTTTCCTGTTCTCTCGTGCTTTGATTAGACTACACAAATAGATTCATATTAATTGTATGTCATTTTACTATCTGCAATTGAAATTCAAGGCTGTAGCTTGTAGCCTTTTGATTGAGATGCAAAAGAGCTTCTGGTAGTACCTTTTTGTAAATGAATTTACCGTCCCCTTTTTTTGGTGCAAAAATATCTATTTTTCCCTCCTTCTTTTAAAAATGCCATCAGTCCACTGAGTTGTTTCCTTGCTCTGTGGTATTTTTTTATGCTGACAGGTGATGATTAAAAAAATAAATAAATCAATCTCCCGTACCAAAAGGTATTCCTGATACTCTATGTTACTGATAAACTGAGGTGGGGTTCAGTGCTGTACACACTGAAAAATAAATGTAAGTAATGGAAATTGTTCTGCAGGTTCAGGATGATTGCCATCATAACTTGTTTTGCCTTGAAAGAAAATTAGTCTCGGCCATACAGAAAGAAAATGTGGAGAAATGATTGCTGCTAGTATGTCTTTTCTAGTGTAGATTTTGTGATAGCTCTTTAGAAGATGGCTTGGGAAGTACTAGTAAGTAACTCTTACTGGAAACAAGAGAAAGCAGCAGATCTATTTGCCAGCCCACACAAAGACATGGCTCAGTTGTATGGTGGATGTTCTTCCTTGTAAAGTAATATCACGGAGCTTCTAAAATTCTTGTGTCCTTGATGTATTTGTACTCTGGATATTGACTTCCATTTGCAGCGTGCTTTTTCTTATATTTTGTGTTCTAAAGATGAATTAAGATTAGACTTAGAAGTCTGGTTTCTTGCTAACTTGTAAGTGTTTTGTGCAGCCCTTCATACCTGTGCAAAATGATGGTCCAGGGCAGTGGTTTTTCATCTGCAGGGCACAAACAGGTAAAGCAGCTGCACTGAGCTTACATCTTGGCTAGAAAACTGTTGAGAGTTCACGACTTGAAAAGGTGTGAAAATGTGTTGGGTTTAAGGTGCAGCCTAGCCAGGAGTCCTTGAGGTGCTGCTGTCCTGTCACCAAGGCAGCATTTGTACACTGCCCGAGTGCTCAGGAGTTTCTCCCATGCAGACTTAGCAGTAATTACGTACAGGATGTCAGACACTTGACAGTCTCAGTGTCTGCACCAACGTGGAAGACAGTCGAGAATTTAATTTGCCATCAGCACTGATGTCTCTGATTTGTAGTATGACCTTGGGTATAGTTTGGTTACCCTCACACAACTGGCTCACTACCTAATGCCGTGTCTGACCTGGTAGCTTTGCGGTAGTCACTGTAAGACGGTGTGAATCTGGACTTCCTGGGCTGTTTTGGTAGCAGCCGTGGTGAGTGAGATTCTCTGAAATAAATAATCAACAGCACTTTTAGTTCACACTGGCTTACCTCATTACTGATAAGCTTGGACACTCGGGACCTTGTAACTAATAAATCATTGACAGCAAAACATAAGAGTATCTGCCCAACAGAGAGGTTTTTTCATCTTCCATGAAGGATCTGTCATCTAATTGACACCTTTAGTCTGAAGTTTCTGAAATCATGTTGCTCTTAATAAATGTTAACTAAGCATTAACCTGTCATTGATCTGTACGTGGTAAGGAGAAGCAAAACCAGCACACTGTGGAGCACTTTAGATTTGCATTCTGCAGTAAAGTACTCTGATTTATGCAGAATAAAGCAGCGATGCTCAGTGATATGCAAAATAATCCCCATATATCATCACTGGCAAATAAAGTGGCGTAACTGAAGGACAGGATGCTTTCGGGGTTGGGTGGCTGCTGTTTTGGTCCTGAGACAGTTGAAGCTGGTTCTAGTGGTTGTGGTACCCACAAAATTATTTTTCTCTTTTTCTGGTGCTCTAGGAGGTCCTGAACGTCCTGACCATGTGGTGTTCCTTTCTTACCTCTGCCATCTCTATGAATCTTCCCAAGGGGTTCTGTTACACAGTTATTTGATTCACCATTCAACACAAGCAAGGGTCTCTTGGAAATGGTAACTGGGCTGAAGGCAGAGAAGCGTGGTTTTTCTCGAGAGCGTTAGCCACCCCAGAGAGAGAAATTCTGAGGTGGTTCTGAAAGGGCTGGCTGGCTGCCCTGCTGCTTCTCTTAATGAGAGCAGGGGAAGCTTCCAGTGGCACTGGCAATCCAGTACCAGTTACGCTTACAAAATAAAATTGAGACCTCAGCCTAAAGTAGCCAAATGCTGCTAGAATAGCTGTGCTGAAACATACAGCGTGCTGGCAAACTACGTGGGGCAGCTGTATGGCAAGATGGGCTTTTTTTTGCTGTCTTTTGTACTGATTTCTTGAGAGGAAAAATTTATTCCACTGTAACTCTATCCACAACAAAGCTTTTGCAAACATGACCGATAACTGGTGCAAGATCCTACTCTTAAAACGTGTTATTTTAAAGGGTCTAAGGGTTATGTGATACCTGTCCTTATTACAAGTATTCACTTCTTATAACCTGTAAAACAACTGGGCATGGAGAGAGGAATGGGAAGAGAAGGAGGGACTGGCAGTTGTGGTGTTGAAGCAGCTAGTAAGTTCATTTGATTTTCTGGCTGCCTCTGTATCATTCTTATGTGGTTAAAATGCTAAAGAGGAAGATAGTTGTGAAGTTGATATTTAAGGAAATAAGCTGTCTGTGGCTATTAAAAGTGTCTTGTTTTTCATAGAGATTCATTCCACTTAAACCACAAAAGAGAGACTTTTAATTAGACTTTTGAATCCCATTAGGAAAAACAAATACCAATACTTAACTACTCATATATGACATGATGGAAAATTGCTAATGTAATTAGATTTTAATAGAGTTAATGACTCTCATTTCTTATTAATAAGAATTAAATCTAATGCGAGACTGTATAAAAAATTGTTACTGCCTGCTTTCCTACCCTTGAATGTAAAGCAGTTGTACATACTTAAGCCGTGGGTTTTTTTCCCTGTTCTTTGTAGTCAGGTGGCACTGTGGTATTTTCTATCCTTGTTGCCTGACTGGTGTAGGGCAGGAATATTGTCCAGTGGATCTACTCAAAAAGTAGGATTTTGTAAATGTAAGAAATGGGCCCTGTATTCTTAGAAGTATTGCAGCAAGCAGTAAGATGCTGTAAAAGAGAACAAAAAGTAAACAAGCTTTACAGGAAACCTGCTCTAACCAGGTCAGGTGTAGGTGCACCGATAGATAGCAGCCAAAAGCTTTCTCATTTGAAAAACCTTGCCAGAATTTGACCAGTGGAAGGAAGCGTGCTGCTAAGTAGGGTAATACCATGATGCAATTAGAAAAAGAAGTCTGGACACCTCTGGCTCTGTTAACGCTTGACCTTGGTCAGCATGTGGATCCTGTGTATCAGGTGACACATCAAAATGTGCCTGGAAACAGCCCCACGCTCCTGGCATCCAAATCTGGCCGGCTGGAACCGAAGCGTAAGAATGGCAAAGGAGTTGTCTGCTTCTGGCAGTAGGCTAAGGAGGAAATTATATGCCAGGGTAGAAGCTTAATACAAACCGTAGACATTTTGTACAAATAACTGAAAACATGAGCATAGCTACAAATTAAACTTCATTGAGATGCTTAAAAATTCGATAGCTTAAGGAAAAGTGTAGTTCTGGATAAAAAGACAATCACTTCTTCCGAGCTGCAGCCCGTGTGTTACTACATCTATTGTACTTGTCTGTGTACTGTAGGAGTGCTTTGCTGGAATTTATAGCTATATGCCATTCCTGGCACTTTTTTACTTAAAATTTGAATTTTTTTTTAGACATTTAAATAACTATACTTCACAATTTTTTTTTAGACATTTAAATAACTATACTTCACAGTTGATCACAATCAAATTTAATTACCGACTCTTAATATAAATAATCTGCAGTATCTTTACAAAATATCAAGTGCATACCTTTACTCACACTACTTCAAAGAAATATAGAGTGGGATTATAGATTGTTTTTCTGGGACTGCTACCGTAAGAAGGTGGTATATTGACTAGCCAAGTGGGTTTAGTTTCAGTATTAGGAGTCACTTGTTGCCGTTACCTTCCGTGAGACCATTAGATTTTGTTACGTTGTCCTAAATCCCGAAACCCAGTTTAGGATTTAAGCCTAACAGGGAACTTTCTCGGGGTTAAACTCAGTAAACCCAGAAAGCATAGCTCTGGAATTCCTATTTTATTTGTACAGACACAATTGTGAGAGACAGAAACTAGCCAGGAGGATTTTATACACATGTTCTCCATTTATATCCAAATCCAGGCTTTACGTACCACTCTCCAGGCAAATCTGCATGAAGCATTTAAAAAAAGAAAAAAAAAAAGAAAAAAAAAGAGCCAAGCACCCTGCAAAGGAAGCCCCAATACTGTGCTCCTGTTTCTTTCCAGCCCAGTGAATCTCTGCTTTCAGAGCCTTCCATTATTTTGCTGTATTTTCTTTGTGACAGAGCATTGCATTCAGGCCCTTAGGCTGCCTTTCATCCTGGCATTCAATAATAATGGCCAGCGTGGAAAGATCTGTAATCAAAAGGTAAACACTGAAGCATTGTGTACAAATAACTCTGGAGATGTTTATCCTGAAAGAAATCCAGGTTAACATTTTAGCTGGGGACACGGGGGAAAACCTACCTGGTGGTTTCCCCCCGTTCTTCTCCTGATGCCCATTTAAGCAGCAGATGCTGGGGGGTTCTACAGCCTTCTCTAAACATCAGTGTACTGATTTCATGATACTGGTGTAGTTTAATCTTTCCTGTCCTCTCAGAGCTGGCAGCAGATGTCGTTACCCTGGTGTGGGCACGCTCCCAGTCCAGAACCCTTCCCTGTATGACCAGAGGAGTGAGCTGTAAGGTGCAGGGTGCTTTCTAGAGGGTCACGTGTCACTATGCCATACATCCTTCTAAGAATGGATCCATGCTGCAACGGGGGAGGTTTAGACTGGACATTAGGGAAAAATTTTTCACAGCAAGAATAGTCAGACACTGGAATAGGCTGCCCGGGGAGGTGGTTGAGTCACAGCCCCTGGATGTGTTTAAGGGTCATTTAGATGTGGTGTGGGGGGACATCGTGATTTAGGGGTGAGCTTTTTAGAGTGGGGTTAATGGTTGGACTTGATGATCCCAAGGGTCTTTTCCAACCTGAATGATTCTATGATTCTGTGATTCTAATTACACCCTAATTTAGTTATAATTGGTAATAGCGTGAGTATACAAGCAGAGGAGACAGCTGTTTAAGGAAGGGAAAAGAGAAGAGCCAACATAGATCAAAGGAGATAAAGCAGAGTGGTAAAAAGCAAGGGGCAACAGAAATGTTTTGTCTTTGTGGAACTATAAAAACCCCTGTAATAACTGTCACGGTTTAAAGGCCACGTGTAGAGGCAGACCCACTGAGCTCCCTGCTGCAGGTCCTGTTGGCAGGCTCTGGGGCTGCCTTGGGACTCACCAGGCTGAAACAGAGCCTGCTCAATGGCTGTGGACACTGCCTTGTGTAGGGAGGAACCACAGCCTCCCGCTCAGCCTCCTCATCAGGCACGCTGCTTGGATGCCTCCACTCCTTTACCAAAGACTTTGCCTCACGGCCATGTGGCACTTGGATAGCAGGTTGAGGGAGGTGATTCTGCCCCGCTGCTCCACTCCTGTGAGACCCCACCTGGAGCACCACGTCCAGCTTGGCCCCCCAGCACAGGAAAGACACGAACCTGTTGGAGGGGGTCCAGAGAAGGCCACAAAGATGACAGGGGTGCTGGAGCACTTCTCCTGTGTGGACAGGCTGAGAGAGCTGGGGCTGTTCAGCCCAGAGAAGAGAAGGCTCCGGGGAGTCCTTACAGCAGCCTTCCAGTACCTAAGGGGAGCCTACAGAAAAGACAGGGAGGGACTTCTTACCAGGCAGTGTAGTGACAGGCTGAGAGGGAATGGTTTCAAACTGAAAGAGGGTAGATTTTGATTAGACATTAGGAAGAAAGTCCTCACTGTGAGGGTGGTGAGACACTGGAACAGGTTGCCCAGGGAAGCTGGTGATGCCCCATCCCTGGAAGTGTTCAAGGCCAGGTTGGATGGGTCTCTGAGCAACCTGCTCTAGTGGGAGGTGTCCCTGCCCATGGTGGGGGGTGGAACTAGTCCCTTCCAACCAAAACTGTTCTCTGATTCTATGAACATCTGTCACATCAGCCTCTTCTTCATCATGTGAACTTATGCAGTGACTGTTCTAGCAGCACTCATAGAGCCCAACAATACAGAAAGGGAAGCAGTTGTTGTGTAGTCTTGGCAGTTGCAAGCCTCTGATCCCAGTTTTAACTTTGTCAAAACTTTGGAGCCTGTTTAGGGACTCGCGGTGTGCCACGAATCCTGTCAGACTAACCTCCTTCAGTTTTACTACGTGCTAGACTCCTAGAAACCAAGCAAGTGCTTTAAATTTTCTAGATAAGTTACATATGAGCCCAGATTGTTGGATGTTGCTGAGTTGTTCTTTTTGATGGCCTTAGATACTGCTGAAATAAAGCCCTAGGAAGGAGGCTTATTTCTCTTACCAGAGAATGACAGAATCTTACCATTTAACACTTGAACTTGGATTACATGCAAAATGGGAGAGTAAAGAAAGTGAGAATTCAAGTCTTTTTTTCTAGTCCTCTCATTTTGCTCCCTGGCCCTTCAGCTCACGTGCGTGATGAAGTGAGCTCTCTGTGCAGAAGGCACTTAGGCCACGGACAGAACGCCGGGTTATCTCCTGGCAAACTGAGCTGTCCCAGCCAGAACCGCACGATTCCATTCCTACGAGTGATTTCTCTTGGCCCCAACAGTAGCAAAGGGAGCTGTGGCTTTGTGCAGCCCATTCGTGCAGCTGGGCAGTGCTCTCTGAGCCCGTGCAGACAGCCACTGCCCCCAGGCTCCTGCCCCGCTCCAGGCCTTGGCCGTCCCTTTCTGTGCCCGGAGCATGAACGGCCCCGGAGGCAGCGGGCCCGATGGGGTGGAAGCGGGGAAGGGGAGTCAGGCGCTGGCTCTGCCCTCCCCAGCGGCACCGCTTGGCACCCCAGCCTGCCCGTATGCCAGGCTCTTGGGGAGGGGAGGGCACAAGAGATGCCCTGGGCCAGGTGGAAGCGGGGAGAGAATCGGGCTGTCCCCAGATTGAGCCTAGGCCATCAGCTCTCGTTGGAGTGGAGCACTGTTAGGGCTTTCCTTGCAAGGTTTCCTTGGCTTCCTGTATCTCCCGTTTTGTTTTCAGATAAAGAACTGCAATACCATGGAGACAAACTCCTTCTAAACACCAAGCAGACAGGCAGGTCAGCCAGTTTTCAGCACATTATTTTACATGACATATTGAGCAGGAGCATAGCGAAGGCTGGCAAAACAGCTGGTTATTCTGAAGCCAATCAATTGTCTCATGCAGTGGATAGAAATCATCTGTTCATAATAAAAGAAGAATCAGCTCTCTGAGAAACCAGAAGTGACATGCTGTGTGATGCAGCTCTCTGTTACAATTTGAAAATCAGAGAGATTATTTAATTATCTTCTCTCTTTATCTGTGATGTTGTGAACAGCAGAAATTGTACTCTGCCTTCCCATAGCAGACTTACCCCTCTTAGTCAGAGATTACCAGCTACGTCATCATTAATTACACCAAAGTTAACAGGACTACTTACAAATTAAAACAACACTCACTAAGAGGGAAGTCTAGGTGAGTCACATTTTTATTTTTAGCCCGAGATCTACAATAAATAAACTAAAAAGGGAGAAGTTAATTCTCCTGGCAACCTGTTGGTGACAGCAACGTTACACTGAAGCGCAGCGTGCGCGCAAAGCCCCGCAGAACTGCACCGGCCGAGCCCTGCAGCCTCTCAGAGAGAGATGGACTCAACAGATTTTCATTAAATTGCTTAATTATGTTTATAGAAAAAGCACCTGGTTTCTTCTAGTTTTAAAGTGACTGGCTGACCCAGCAATGCCTTGGCTGAGTAAAACAGTGCCTGTGATGAAAATTGCAGATGCCGGGATGAGCTGGGGGGCGGGGGGGAGACTCGGGATCAAAAATTCTCATTCAGAGGGCAAATTAAACCTCATCTTTCCAAGGGAGTCGCTGAGTTACCCCACCTTGGGCAAATGAAATGGTTGTGCTCAGGTGTGGGCATGGACCAGCACTTAACTGGTGTGGGTTAGCTCTAACTCACCTGTTTCATAAAGACCAGCTGGGGCAGGGAAACTGTTTAAACTGCTTTTGTGCTCCAAGCCTGAGAAGATGCAGGACCTTCTAGAAAGATCTGAGTGGACCTGTAGAATGGGAGGATTCAGGTATGGTTCTTTACTTCCCTAAGTAATTTCTTACAGAAAACTATCAAAATGTAGATCCAGGGAACTGGTAAGAGAGTAGGATTACACGGGGGTTGTATTTCTAGTGGAATTGGACAAGAGGGAAAGGCCTCTTTTTATTTCAAACTCTTCCAGGGGAGGAACTGTGCCCTCTGTACTATTGAGTTTAAAGGTGTTTTGAGAGGTAAAGTTGTTCCCTTGAGTGTTTATTGAGGTCTGAGATAATACCAACAGGCAAATACTGAACAAGTGTGATTTCTGCTTTTTCCCCCTCCACCCCCAGCAGAAATAAGCTGGTTTGTTCAGACCCACTGAAACCAAGCAGGCTGCTGAGAGTGAAATCCAGCTAAAACACAGCTACAAAGAGGTGTATGCAAGCTTCTGTGAATAGAAAATAGTGAATTTCATAAAGCAGTAGCTGAGTCATGCTGGTTTTCTGTAGCTTGGCTTATTCTTGCCTTTCTGCAGGTAACTGGACTGCAGTGGAGGTATTTGGAGTTAAACTTCATGATGAAGAATGTAGGAAAATAAGTAATGAAATTTGGACTTGTTTTGGGGATTTGTTTTCTTTTTTTTTTCCCCCTTTATGTGTGCAGAGATTCAATAGTGTAAGTGGCAAAAATCAAGTGATTTGCTTCTTTAATTTTGTCTGATCAGCTGTAGCTCTAGATTATCATACAGATTTCCTGGAGATGAATCATTCAGTCTGCTTAGAAAATGTGAAATGATTGATACCAATTTTCTGTTGAGAAAGCCGTGTTTAGTTAAACTGAAAGCTTCCCCTAATGAAATAATCTGCCAAAATCTGGGCTGTTGTCCACAAAACGCAGAGAGGCTGAAAAACAAAGCATGTTGATTACTAGCAAAGACCTATTTTTGCCATCAATCAGGGCTTTTTATTTCAAGCTGGACAAAACTTTTAGATGTGATTTTGTAAGCCTTTTGCAGCAAGTCTGTGGCATTTCAGGAAACTCAGGGATCATTTATTCAGGGAAAAGATCTTCACCCCAAATTTTGTAATTTTTCATCTTCTTTGTGCCAGTTTGAGCGGATTCAGTTACGCGTTTCTCATTCCAGCAGAAATAGCATTTGCCCCCATGCTCTCACTTTGCTAGCCTTCTGGAGAGAGGAATCTACAGAAATGAATTCAAGAAATTGGGTTATTTTTGCATTGCCCCACAAGCCATGTTATCACTTGGTCTCTTGGGAGGAAAAGAAAAAAAGGCTGAAAGGCTTCCATTTTCCTCTAAGAATGGGAGTTTTGGAAGCCTTTAACTGATGTGTCAGCACACCTTCCATACCTTTATCTTATTCAAACTGTAAATTACAATTTATTTATTTTTTTTTCTATAAAGCCTGTGTCTGTCCTTCATTCCTGACTCATGCATTGTCAAGAGAGAGGATTAGAAAAGGTATAGAAGTTTGTTTGGATTTTTTTTTTTCAGGAAAAAACCCCACAAAACCAATTTGCATGTTGGTTTAAGAGATCCAATAAGAGGAGGATTTGCTGTTTCTGGAGGCATCCCCCACAGCAGTGAGACAAGGAGCTGGTGGGCTCCACCTGGACTTTGTGTTGCTGGAGGGATATTCTTACCTTGTGGTTAACCTGGATTTAGACTGTCTTTTAACACAAACACATTTGTTTCCAAAATAATTTGTAGAGTGAAGGTACTGAAAAGCTATATGAAATTCTTCTGTGGACACGGTGTATAAACTGAAGGTGTTTGACAGTCACCTTAAGTTGCAAGCAGAAACCTGTCTAGTTGTGTTAAACAGGTGAGGTGAGGTGATACCGCAGGGATGATGGCAGCTTTGCATCCACTCTGTCTTGCCGTGCTCTGTTGTGCCTCTTGTATTCCTGAGGGATGGAAACACATCCCTTCTTTTTTACTGCTTTTGTAATTGGGAATGCTGCTGTCGGAAGAGCTGTTGCTGTGCAGCTCTGTGTTGTGCACTCAAGTAATTTCTGTCCTTTTGGGGAATTCAAGGAAAAACCTGAGGTACCACATTTGTCAAGAACTTTTCGTGTAATAAGCTTTTTCTCAAATTCTAAAGTGCTGAGGATGACTTAACACCTTTTAAAAAGGTTCTTAATCAAAGTAGTAAGTCTTTTTCTGTCTCGTAATTCTCACTTCCACAATTGGTGTCTTCCTCCTGTCCCCCTCCCTCCTCTAGCAGATGAACTGTTCTACTAACAGGCCAATTTAGTCATCATAAAGGGATTTTCATAGTCATGATGGGGTAAAGCAGAGTGTAAGGATGTAGATATTAGTCCGTGATGGGGAGCTCTTTAAAGGAGGATTGATTGCTGAAGTAGGTAGCTGTTAGTTCAGGCAGGCATGCATATGTGAAGAGCAAGTATATCTATACATAGAGCTTTGTCACCATGATAGTGACTGAAGAGAGGACTAAGGCTGTTGAACAGACATCAGCTGGGAGGGCTCGCTGCACTGTGAATTACTAGTGAATCCAGCTGCCCATCTCCAAGGCTGGGATGCTGCCTGTCCTCGATCCCGCTGCGCTCCATCGCAGCATCCACCCCGCGCTACGTGGCGAAGCGCAACGTAATCTACCTTCTTGCATCTGGAGGAGGAAAAATAAACGTCTGCTGCCTATCAGTTTGGACAGCCAGTCTCTTATCAGCTCTTACAGCGTTTGTAAGCGGGTTGAGAGGTTAAGTGTCCATGGTTTGCTAGTTCAACATGCCTGTGCTGATAACACAAACTCATGTGTAGTTAAAGCTACTAGCAAGTTACTCCCCTCTGCATAGGAGCCCTGTACAGTGAGCGGGAGGTGCAAACTGGCAAGCAAACATTGGTTATAGCTATGAGAACTGGCAAGCAAACATTGGTTACAGTTACAAGAAGAATTATCCCAGTCAGGCTAAATGTAGACTGTATTTATAGAAGTTATTTCTCTTGGCAGATTCCAGCAATGGGGAAACTGCAGATAAACGTTGGTTTCTTTCTTTGCATCACACTGTCTTGAAGGTAGAATAGACAGTTTTGCCTAATTCCTAAATTCACTGTTGCTACCGCTGGATTCTCGTGTAGTTGAGGCTGTGTTCCTCCAGGAGCCTGCCTTTTAGGTAGCAGCTTGGGTGGGACACGGAGGAGAGAGGATCAAAGGCAACCTGGAGGGAGAATGAGTCATCTCTGTGTTCTTCAGTTCTGTTCGCAGAATATATCAAGCTAAGCTGGTGTACACTGCCAACTGGATGCAGCCCGGGCTGTGCTTCTCTTTCTGTCACTGATTTGTCTCTTTCTCCGGGTATGTGTTGATATTGGAGGATGCTGTGTTAGCTACTGGGTGATGGTGATACTACAAGTTGTTTCCTTAGCGAGAGAACCTGGAGAGCTTGTTTCCATTTGAGCAGAGCATGATTCTTACATGTCCTGTAATACCAGGTCTGACTGATGGGTTTTTCCAGGGTGTCCAAACCAGGAGATTATGCAAGAGGAGTGTGGGAGTTAGTTTGTAGTTTGTCCTATTCTGGTTTGTTTTCTCTTATCTTGACTATATTTTATTGTGATCCAGATAGTATGAAGATTGTCTCTTAAATTGGCTGGTCTGGCCAGGAGAAGGAACATGTGAAAATGCCTTGTAAAGCAGCACGACCGGGCGTCAGTGGCAAGGACCAACAGGCTTGCTCCTGCTCCAGCATCTGCCAAAGCCAGTTGCTGCAACTCCTGTTTATGACACAGCACAAAAGAGATGCAGTAATACTGTTCGAGTGTTATCATGGGAAAATGACTGCGTCTCGCTGAAGCGTGACTTGACTGGTGGGGAATTAGACTGCTAAAGCAGACCAGGCTTGTGGCATTGTCACTGAAACATACTCTGTGGTGCTCCTTGTAAAGGCTTTAGTGCGGATCTAACACGCTGTCCTGAGGCCAAAATTGGCATTGTCTTTGTCTGGAGCATTCTGGAGGTGAACCATGGTTTCTCCTGACCCTTTACCTAGGGCTTATAAATGAAAAAGCACTTAGTAGGATTTGTAGTCTTCATTAAATGACTGCGATACTGGATTTATCTTGTCCTATGGGTAAAAGCTGCTTGTCCTCTCCGTTTCTTTGCAGAGCTGTTCAGATGAAGCACTCCCAGGACAGAGCAAATGGGCACGGTGGTGGAGTTATATTCTGGAGGGAATGAGACCAGACTGTTAGAACTACTTTGCTGTTTGTCATAATAGCTAGCTGAGTCGTGTGGGTAGGAACGTGGCTGCCGGCCACTTCTGAGTGTTTTCTGACCCAGAATCCTGGCAAGGGCCAGACATTCGCTGTTGAAATTAAAGGTCCTTTGACAGTGTCCTGATAAATGTTGTTTTAATGGCAGCAATCCATCGATGCCTGTAGCTCCAGACCACTTCTGAAGTGTCTTCTGTCTTATTATCCCCAGTGCTGGATGCCAGGTGATACAGTGAAGATGTAATGGCTTTCTGCTAGTGGAGGTCAAAGAAATCACATTGATGTCATTCAACTCTTTTTTTGTGGGGGAGCATTTTTACATACCACCCTCGATCACGCATTTAACCATGTAGTGAATCGGCTTTGAGGAAAGGGCTTGGCTTTGTTACTGGAAGGTGAAGGTGGCTGTGTGTACTTAGCTGCTGCTTGTTAGGATGGTGTTCTCTCTGCTCTGTGGCTTTCAACGGGCGAGCAGGGACAGTGGCTGTGCAGCCTACAGCCCTGGCAGCCTGCAGCTCAGCATCCTGCTGCAAAATGACACGCATGCTGGTTGCTTTTTCATGGAGACTAAATGCTTTTGGTGATTTTATTCCTCTAGTGAAAAATGCAGAGTGATGGTCTGCAAAAACACGATGTCTATACATGCTAAGCAAGGGCAGGCTCTTCATTTAGTATCTGCTTTGCTGTAGGTGAACTTAGCCTGGTGGCAGGGGCTGTTACATGGGGCAGCTTGCAGGGGAAAGGTTCTGGTATCATAACATTAAAGCTGAAGAGGTATGAAAAGCATGAAAGGGACATTTTTCGGTGTCAGGACTGACTGCTACATGTTGGATGGTAAAATGAGCTGTTAGTTTTTTTCCCTGTTTGTCTGGACATGACTGGAGCCCGCACATAAACTCTTCAGACTCATAATAGTTAAAATTTTCAGAAGTAAATGTACCTTCCTATCCATTCTGCTCTACTTTCCGTTTATTTTTCTGTGTGTTTCAAAATGAGCCCTTTTCTCTGCATCAGTATGTTCTGCCACCATCAGTGCTTGGGGCACAAAATGTAAATTTTGATCCTTCAGAGTTGTCATATAGTCATGATAAATACAAATTCTTCTAAGAGCAGTGAGAACAGAGACTGGGAGGTATGGAGAAGTATGTTATATATTTAAAAAGGCAATTCACCCACCCCTGCTTGAGAAGAAATGGGCAGGTCCCATGGGAAGGCTTTCTTTCCCCTCCTGCTCTGTGGTCTTCAGAAAGCCAATGTAAGAAATTGATGGTAGTTCTCCATGGGGCTTGATTTGTGTTCCCTTCTCCCTTTACCCTGTTTACTTCTGTGCACAGGCTGGTCTTGGTCGCTGTCGTAGCGTTCTCCCCTTTGCACTCATCTCTCATTCCAGTTCCCTCCTGGCTGTTTCTCCAGGCTTTCATCCAGTCCTGCTTCCTGCCCCCTTCCCCTTCCAGGGGGATGCAAACCATGTGCAGAGGGGAGTTTGCCGGGCAGTTGAGACTGACCACAGCCTTTCTGCTCAGCTTTCCTTGGAGGAGGATGGTTGCTGTTGCCTGGGAGAGTTGGCAGGAGCTGATGCGAAGGTCAGGGGCACCTCTCCTAACACCTTCCTCACACAAACAACAGTCAAGTCAGTTATCTCATTTTTTTACCCCCCCTCCCACTCCCACCTCCCCCCCCCCCCCCTCTTTCCTCACCCCCTCTTTTCCCCGTTGTCCCCT
>WTSP01027369.1:0-31336 GCA_025331215.1 Actenoides lindsayi | reverse complement strand
CGGGCCTGGGGCGCGGAGCCGCCGCCGGGGGGGGACGACGGAGCGGAGCGGAGCGAGCTGTGCTAGGCGGGCGGTGTGACAGCAGTGCCCGGACGGGGAGCCGTGACGAGCAGCGTCTGCCGCAGCGCTGCCCCCGCGGCGGGAGCGGGGAAAGGGGACGGGCCCTGCTCAGGGCAGGAGTGAGGGGTTTCCCCGGTAACGGGGCTCGCTGCCCGACCGCTGGCTGCTGCTTGGCTGCTGCCGCCGACATACTCCGCAGGTGTGCGACGTAACAGCGAGCTGGGTGTGAAAAGGGAGACGTGAGTCGTAGAAAAGACTTGCAACCGCGGAGCTCTTAACGGGGGGGAGGGGGGTAAATGCTTCAGACCCAAGCTCTAGTAGATGAGGAAGACTCCAGGAAATAAAAAATAAAGATGCATATAAAGTCTAGCAGAGGTGTTGGTGCCCTCGGCTGGTGGTAATGCATGTGGAGGGGCTGGCATGTGTTACACTGGTGGAGGCACACGGGCTGCCAGTAACTTAAAGTTCAAAGTATGAAACATCAAACACACCTTTGACGACTTTTTTTTTTTTTGGACAGGGTGTGCAAGTATCGAATGTGTTAGTTGGTTAATATCATGCGCAAAAATACGGTTTCAGATCTGCTCACTCTGTTTTGTTTTCTCTGAATACATGGTGAGGAGGGGAAAAAAACTTTGCTGCATGATGATAGTGGTAGTTTACCTGCTGAAGGTGTGCAGTGTGAATCAGTCTAGCTCCTGGAACTGAAAATTCTTGTGAAAAAGAACTTGAAAATCTCATGTGAAATAACAGCAGTTGAGTACAAGAAAGTTATGTAAGCCTGAAATTGGTTTGCAAATATTGAAATGAACAAAAAAGGACACAAATAAACTAGTAATTTGAAATACCAGCCTGACTTTCTATATGTTAGATTAATAAAAATGCTTTAATAATACTAGGAGGTTTTAAATTAGTTAAATAACCCTTACAAAATCTAGTCAATTGCTGATGTCCTAAAAGGGTATGTGCTGGTGGTTACCACTTCATTGTTTTATCAAAGTGTACCTTAGTATGTTTTATTTCAGGAAATGTGCAGAGCCTTTTAGAGTACTTCCTCTGTAATAACAAAGTGTATTATACTGAGTATAATAATCTCCAAAGATAAATGAATTAAAAGGATAAAACATCATGTTTTACGTAACTATAATCATACTCCATTTAATGAGTGGCTTTAATGCTATAATTATGTTCTTATTTACAGAAGAGTCTACAGCTGTAGGGAAAAGGAAGCCTCTTAGCAGACTGAATATTCATTCTGCGTTCTGGATTTTGGCATCGATTGCTGTGACATACTACTTTGATTTTTTTAGAAGTGTTGTAAATCAAGCAGATAGGTAAGGCACCTGTTACTACAAAGAAAGTTGTGGTTTTATCTTGAACATTTGTTTATATCTGTTACTGTAACAGTTTGTTATATCTGAACACTGTGTTTCAAATCTTGGATAAACAAGATTTACAATAGAGAGAAATGGAACTGTTCAGCCTGGTGAAAAGAAGGCTTAGTGGGATCTTATCAATATATATAAATAATCTGAAGGAAGGTTGCAGAGATCCAGGTTCTTTTCAGTTGTGCCCAGTGACAGGACCAGACGCAGTCATCACCAACTGAAACTTGGGTTGTTCCCTTTGAACATCAGGAAAAACTTTTTCACTGAGGGGATGACTGAGCACTGGCACAGGTTGCCCAGAGAGGTCATGGAGTCTCCATCCTTGGAGATACTCAAAAGCCATCTGACATGGGCAACTGGTTCTAATTGACCCTGTTTGAGCATGGAGGTTAGACCAGAGGACCACATGAGTTATTATTAAACCATTTTTAGAGTAAATACAATGCTCAAAATTCTGATATAATTATTTTTGTTCTTTAGTGTGCCATCTGTGTACATGCAAAAATTGTTCTAATAGCAGGATGCTTTAATACTGTACCTTCAAGTTTACACTTAAGTAAGAGAAATTTCTGCCTGTTTTGTTGAGAGTGTTGGGGTTTTTTAATCAAAAATAAGTTGAAAATTTTGTCAAAATGAAATTACTTTGTCTAGAAGTTCTCTAGACTCCTTTAAGCAGGTCATCAAAAGATTAGTGAAATAATTTCTGTGTAGTGATTTCTATTCTGTGTCTTTTCTAGTAAATTATTTTCAATGCAATTTATGGGTTTAAAATATTTTTAGATAGATTCACCTGGAAGTGCTTTTAAAACTCTCCTATTGTCACCATTATATCAGTATGTGAAAGCTGAACAGGGCCTTGCTCTGTGCTGTGAGGTTCTCTAGAGCTGCTCTTGCAGGCTGCTCTAGATACACCCTACATCCAGTTGGCTGTGAATAAAAATGAGTGACTCCAGCATGTGATCAAATTTTGAGTGGCCCCATCTGCTCCCTGCAGGACCCTGTCCTCCTGCATGGCTTATTCAGGTGGACTATGGTAACTGCTCTCTTATTCCAGATTCCTCAATTGGTAGTACTGAGGTTCCAAAATAGTGTATCATACTTGCTGTACCGTACCAGAACAAATGCTACCTGAGTAGGAAGATCCTGGAATACCCTTTGTAATTTAGTAATCAAACAATGTTAAAGAAAAAAATTAAGAAGTAAATTCTATTTACTATATACATTCAGATAAGATTTTATTAAGTGCACCTTCCTCCTCCATTATCTTATCTTACTCTTGAAGTATGCCCTTAAAAAGGCTCAGAAGTGCTTTTTCCTAAGTAATCCCATACCCTGTGCTTTCTTGATTCTGAGTTTGAAATCCTGGATTTCTCTATGGTTTTCTTCAGCTGCTATTGAGAAAAATCTTCATGCTTCTTGCCTGTTAAATTTGAGAGTTCATAATCTTGAAACCTTAGTAAAGCTTTCTGCAACATTTCTGTTGCAAAAATATCAATACTTCGTAGTGAGAAGCACAGTTGCAATGGAGCTTATTTTATTTCATTACTGACAAATTGTTTTTGGTGTAGTAGAATCAGACCATTGATGAGATCTGTTGCATTGCATTTCCCAAATATTTGAGGAAAAAATAAATGATAGGAATGTTGCATTGCAAAATTAAACTCAGCTATGTATATTAGACAGCGGTAGAAGGGCAAAAAGTGTTTTGCAGAAGGAATTTAGGAAAAAAAAATAATGCTGGAACTCTAGGCCAATCTATATAATTAACAGGTATTGTCTGTTCTGTTTGTGGAAGATTGATGTGCAGACTGCAATGCAGTTGTGCTTAATGTGCTTTAACATGCTTCTCCCCCCCCCAGCTGGTGGTTCACCTCTGGCAGTTGTTTGTTGGCTGCATGTTTGTCTGTTGCCTCTTACTGCATACTGTATCTTGAGTGGTATTGTGGAATTGGGGACTACGATGCACAGTATCCAGCACTGATACCTATCACAACAGCTACCTTCATTGCAGCAGCAATTTGGTAAGTTCAAACACTGTGTACAAACTTTTGCTAAACCGGTGCAAGTCTGACTGTTTTAGTGAGCTCATTTTAGAAAAAATATAATTTCTCTAATTCTTCTGAGTGTATTGGTAACAATACCAGTTCTGTGTAACATACTTTCTTTCACTTTCAGTATTCATCCACAAAGCAAGAGTTGCAACTTTCAAAACTGTATATCAAGTGTAACTAACTGTACATGTGCCAGATCTTTTCTATGTTGAAAATTCATGGGAAAACTGAAGTCCTTAGCTTTGTTTAACTGCTCACCTCTGACAACTATTTGTGAGGCTTACAAATTAAGACAAAGGGATATTCTCTAGATGAGAAAAAATTATGCCTGATCAGTTTCTAAGACAGAGCTCTTCATTATCAAACAATCTATAAATAGCAAATGTATACTGCTGACTATTGTTATATGAGCTTTAAGGGTTTATATCTTGTCAGAGAATGGCACTTAAAGTGAGAGCTACTTTATGAGAGTATATAAGTCAGAATTGAGAAAATGTGCATATGAATGAAAAAATGATATATGTGTGCCAGTGTGTTTATTTGCTCTCTGCATGAAAGCTAGTTCTCTCTATAAGTTGAGATGTTGTATCTGAACAACTTCAGTCAGTATTTGCTGCAATGCTGGGCAAAAAAGGAACACTGAAGAAGATAAAGGTTCACTATAGTTTAGAATTAGTGAAATCTATAATCCTTGTAATTCAGTTGTAAAATAAGTTGCTTTTTCCCCTTTCTCTTCAGTTAACTCAGATCTGCTTGGCTGGAAGTACAAATTAAGGCTTTTCTCAGTTGCCATGTATGCCCATGGAAAACTCAGGAGTAATTAATTTTCAGGTGCTTCATATACAGAGATTCTGAAAGTAAAAACCATTTTTACCCTTGATGGCACTGGGTGGACTTGCTCAGTGTAAAATCTGCAGCAGTTACTGAGGTTCTAGGATGCGTTGTCAGTAAGTAAGCAGTAAACTAAACTAACAGTTTAATAAGTACATTCTGGGTCTTTTCATTTTGTTCTCACAAAGAGACAAGTCTTTTTCCAGGTTGAGTAATTTAAATGTCATTTTCTTTTGTGCCATATTTTCTTTCCGTGAACTTAGCAAAAACTTCCTGCTTTTATTCCCAGTTTCAATATTGCCTTGTGGCCTGTCTGGTCGTTTATGACACCTTTGTTGCTCTTCATTCAGTTTATGGGTGTTGTGATGCTCGTGTCACTTCTGGGATAAGTCCTTCAGGTAAATAATCAAATTGTTTAAGCGTATAAAAATATTTATCTGTTTGCATGATCTTCCTTGTTAGACATTTAAGGATTCTAAGACCATTTAAGGCTTCATTTTCTGTGTTTTGTATACTCTTGCAGAGTATTACCATTTTGTGGCATATCGAGTAACGGGAAAACATTCAGGTATCTAAGGGGAGAATATCTTTTTTCCATTCTAGACAGTGAAAAGAAGCAGATAGTGCTCCTATTGCACTCTATAGAGTTTTGCAGAGTACAGGCCAAATACCTGCAGCTTTTACCTGGACTGGGAAAACTTTTCAGTGAAGTTTGCTTGACCTGATAGTAAAGGGGAGAAGCTGTTAATATCCATATGCAGCTGTCCTCTCTCTCTCTCTCTGTATATATATATATATTTAATTCAAATTCTTTGTCTTATTTTTGTCTTCAAGTATACTGAGTTCATTTTCTGTGATGGTCAGTCCAGATCAACCTACTATCTGGAAGACTGCCAGATATCAGAAGGTCTTTTTTCTTCCTAAAACAACCTTTCAAAGACAAAACCAGATTGACTTGAAAAATTAATTCTCGGCAACTGTCATGTTGTAAAGGGGTTCTCACATCGTTTGCTAGGATATACTATTCAGATGAATCCTGTGAAATTGAAAAAGCTTAAGGAAGACATCAAAGACCTCACAGTAAATAGGGTAAGGTATGTCCCCTGTATCACAGGCATCTGCATCATCCAGTGGAGTGACTCTTTCAGCAGGTCTTGTTTGCTGCACTTCTCAAGGGAACGTGGGGCAGCCTGTGTTTTCTTGCTTGCCATCACAAGTCCTTTCCATTGAGGAAGTCCCACAGCATTTTTGAGTGTAGCAAGAAGAATGAGAGTGCTGAATTTTGAGTGTAGTCTCTTGTAGTGTCAGAGTTGTAGGCAAAAATATCTAATGTCTGGAACAGTGAAACACAGCTTTTGTTTACATAAACAAACTGAAACTAGTGTTGCTTTTTTTAACTTGTTTTCTAGATAATCAAGAAACCTGATTTTTTTTAAAGGAGGTAATTAACTGACAACACTTCCAGCCTTCTGAAAGCTACAATAGTTACTTCGGAACCTCTTTACTGTATTATGGGAGTTTTAATGATACTGGTTAATGCAAATTTCTTCAAATCATGTTTCTTTATTCTGTCATTAGCTATGTTCTGTCTGAGCACTGGGCTCTCAGGAAAGGACACATTTCAGTGTGTTAGAGATGATCATATTAACAGCCTAAACCAACCATTCTGCATGAATTTGTACTTAGTAAGAAGCACAAGTGAATTACAGATATGCTGAACAGCTGAATCTTATGAAAACAATCTTGTTTTCTGTATGAACAGACAAGTAAATTCTGTAAATTCTCTATCAGGCCAAATAATTACTGGCCTAATAATTAGGTCCAAATTATTATTACTTAGTGATGCAAAATCTTTAACTAATCAATATTGTATTAGTGCAAGATACAGCTTGTGCAGTATATATAACCCTAGAGCATTTTTATTAAAGTTGGATTTGTTTTTTCTTTTCTTCCAGCTCCTTGTGAAGGACTCCAGTAGCTGTTACCCTGAAGAGTGGATGTCACACTTCGTACATTCCAGTAATTTTATTATTTCTAATACTGCTTATTTGCTCTAACTGGTACAGTAATTCTTAAGACTACCTGATTTACAGATCAAATGGATGTAGCCATAGGTCAGCCAGTGGCTGGGAAAAAGCAACTGATTAGTGACTAATTGGAAGATAGATAGGTTTTACCTCTCTTAGTAACATATTGCATTTCATCACTGCTTTGTAAACTTTTATTCATATTTCAATATTAAGCAGTTGGATAGTAAGTCTCTTATGTAGTCCTGAACTATTTGGGGACTTCAAAGGTCACCTAATCCTATTTCCTGCTCAAATCAGAGTGTTTGTTTTGAAAGTAATTGATACTTAATTCAAGTGCTGTGCATTGTTAATACTATAGCCTTTCCACTTCACTTGACAGCTAAAATATTGTTATCTGGAATCTCACAGATGACACAGGAGACCTTTCTTTATCTATTAAATTTCTAATGTTATGTGTGTTACCATGTAGGAAATATTTTATCACCTAATCACTTGACTTCAGATCTGCTAGTGTTTGAAAAAAGTTACACATCGGGGTAAGGGCCTAGAATGATGGTTGACGTTTACATCATTGACAACTTGGCAGTGCCGTCAGTGAAATAAATAGATTTTCCTTGTGCTGGTACAGTTTGACTACAGCCAAAGATGGATGATCAAGCTGTGAATAACCTGCAATATAATTAACAATATTAACACTACCGAAGAAATTAAGAGCACAAACGAAATTCTTTTAATGTATGCACTATTTATCAGTATTCGGGATGTTTTTCTTCTGAAAATTAACTTTTCATTCTTAGCAGTGCCTGTTAATGAAGTTGTCATTTTTGTTCACCAGCAATAAAGACGCCAATAATAATTTAAATGCTTTTAGTCATACACAGTTAGGAAATTAAAATAACATTGTCTGCTTATCCTGGCTAAGCTACTTCAGTATCTGAAAGCCTGGGCACTATTTAGTTGCTAGACCATTTTATATAGATCCTTGTGTTAAATACTTTCATGCTTGTACCTTGTGGAAGGTAGGAGAATGGAGAAGCTGGGTGCTGAAACTTGTTGAAGTTTACTTGTCATTGTTGCCTGAAGTCTGGACTGTTAGAGGAGACTTTGTTCTTCATTCTGGCTTTCAAATTCACACCGTTGCCGAATACACAATACATGAAATGTTTAGTAATGAAGATGGACATTGTCTTAACCTGCTGCTGTTCCATTAAGGAAAAAAGTTGCTGTCAGTATGAAATACAAAGGACCAGTCAATCCAAAGTAAAATACGTTTAGCACTACTGTTAAGTAGCTTGTAGAGTAAGTTAACAGCTTGATTTCTTTAAATGTAATATTAAAGTTTTCCAACACTAGTTGTACTTCACATTTTTAAAGGGCAAGTTGCTTATCTTCGGGTCTTCATCTTTTAACAAATTTTAACATTTTTTCAGCTGCATACACAGGTATGTTTGAATAGCTTTGTTTATTATGATATTTAAAATGCAATGTTGCTCAGGGATGGTAATTATCACTGTATTTTTATTTGTCAACTCTAGAAATGTTCTAGGTGTTTTAAGTTGCCTTGTACTCTTAAATTAAAATTATTATTTGCTACCTGAGTTTTCACATTTGTTTTTCTGGACATCTTAATAAACTTTGTATAAAAGTGATCAATTATTATGCAGTACTTAACTGTTTAAATGTCTAATTGCACTATTCTTGGGGTTGCCAGCCCATCATTTTACCTATAAAACAGATGTTCATGGAGATGTTAAATACTGTACTTGACTTGGAGTATTCTTGTCTTTCATGACCTCTCATCTGGATTTACTGAAAGTGTAATTCCATTCTGTTCACCTTTGGAGAGCTGTTTGCCCTCTGACAGCTTTGATGTCTCTTTCTGAAAATCCCAGGTAGATATGCTCATTGTACCTAAGTCCTGCAAAGTCTTTCAGTAACAGTGCTGAGTATCCAATGCAATACTCCTTCACTTACAGGCTCAAAGGGAGGTAGTAGCGAATCTGCTAAGAATTCAAAACAACATTTTTAGCAACCTGACAAAATTCTGCTGCCACTTCCAGTTCTGTGAACTCCTTGCTTTTGTTATTTATCCTTAACACCAAGTAAAGAATTCATAGCAAGAGAGTAGAAAGAGAGATCTGAAGAGTTTCCTGAAATAATTCACTAGGTGGTCAAAATCCCCACCTCTATCAACACTTGCATTTATTAGCTGGCTACAGACCACCATAGGTATTTTCTGTTTCCATTTACATTAATTTCATTTGAGGGTGGGAATGTGTACCAGCACCAAAGAGCTTTTCTTCACAGGTGGTAAGGGATGCTCTAGAATAATCACAGAATCATAGAATGGTTTGGGTTGGAAGGGACCTTAAAGATCATCTAGTTCCAACTCCCCTGCCATGGGCAGGGACACCTCCCACTATCAAAGCCCCATCCAACCTGGCCTTGAAGACATCCACAGCTTCCCTGGGCAACCTCTTTCAGTGTCTCACCACCTTCAGAGTGAAGAACTTCTTCCTAATTTGTAATCTAAATCTACCCCCTTCCAGTTCAAAGCCGTTACTCTGTCCTATCACTACAAGCCCTTGTGAAGTCCCCAGTTTTTTGGGAAGGGACTTTTCTTTTAATCTTGAATTAAAACGTCCACACAGTGAAGATTATTCATCACAGTTACCCACAGAAGCTCTGTAATGAAAGCAAGTTCCTTAAGTTTCTCTCTAAATGTTACATTACATAAGATAAAAGTAGGACTTGGCATTTCCATAGGCTTCTGATAATGGTAGCTCTGAGCTAGAGATGGTTTAAGCCCTAACAGAGTAGTTAATGGTTTTTCATTTGTTATGGGTCAGACAGAAACAGACAGAAACATAGGGCCACCTTTCAGTTAAGTGCACTTTTCAAAAGGCAAGTTTGTAGATGACTTAAGATACCTGTTTCTTGAGAAAAGGCCAAAGTTAGTAAAGGACATGACCTACTACTTCCTTATGATTACCTAAATACATGTTTGTCCAGAATTCATTCATTCCACTCTTCTGCCATTTTGTTTTCCTTCCCTGTTCTTTCAGAGGAATGTGAACCTCAGACATTTACATATGTTCTGAAATGTCCTTTGTTATTTAAGAAAAAAAACCCCACCTTAATAATTTCTGGCTTCAGAAGTGAAAAAACTTAAATGGTCTCAAAGTTTTGCCAGTGGAAGTGGACTAAAATAGATGCTGTCTTTTAATTTATTCAATTTTTTAGATGTAGCTGAATTAAGAGTTTTAATCTGATGCAAGATATAGGTCACTCATTGTGAAAAACAGTGCTTTGGATATTCGATATGCTACCGCCAGAGAGAGGGTAAAAATGTAAGACCTGCCTGGCCAGAACAAGGACCAGTCTATCTTGGTATTTGGCCTCCAGGCTATGGCTGGGTACATGAATAGCTAGAATTAAAAGAATTCATATTGTACGCAAACAAAATGCCATTTAAAGTATTTAGTGTTTCTACACTGGGCTAAATTCCTCTCAGCCTTTATAGGCAACCAACTGGTGCTCCAAATCTTGAGGTTTCCATGCCTTTATATCTTATGGCCATAGCTCACAGTTACAAGTAAGCAGTTTAAATAATGAAAGGTCAGTACTTCAAATATGTATAAAAATTGGGAAAATGAACAAATAAGTGGAATAAATCCTGCGGAAATCCTTTGCTACTTCAGCTAGCAATCACCGTAATACTCGTCAAAAGGGGATGTACTAAAAAAATAAGGTAAAATTGCTGCCTTTGCAAGGTCTAGATAACTCCTGATCAACCGAGGTTATTTACTACCAGTGGAAGTGCCAATTGTCAAAATGAAGGACTGTGAGGCCCAGGGCGTGCAAGTGTGGCAGGTGATCCCACCGCCCATCACCAGCTGTTGGCTCCCTGGGCTGCAGGGCAGGCTCCATCCGCTGTCCTCTGAACGTTTCCCACATGTTGGCCTCTCCTCAGCTTCCCAGCCAGCCATTAACGGTCAGGGGTGTTTTGTTCACCGCTTGCTACCTTTCCCGTCTCTCTGTCTCGGAACACGTTACTCATGACGTAAGCTCCATGTCCCTCACCGCAACCAGCCGCGCAGGGCTCACCTGCCCCTGGCCGAGGGACGTGACCACCTCCTGACGAACCTCCCGCTGCATCGTTTCTGCCTCACCCCAGTCTCGACCCTAGCTGTTGGCCGAGTCCAAGACCTCCTGCCCCTCAGAGCCTTTCCCCCCGCAGCTACCCTCCTTTGGGCAGCCGTCGCCTCCCGCAGCCAGGGACCCCCCGCCCAGCGGGCAGCGGCTGCGGGGACGGTCGGCGAAGGCGGCGGCCCCGCTCCGCCCCCGGCCGGCGGTGGGGGCCGGGCCAGCCCACGGCCCTGGGGCTCCCCGAGGGAAGCGGGGCCGCCTGCTCGCATCACCTGGCCGTCAGAGTGGGAGATGGAGAAAGGCGCCGGTTCCCCCTCCGTGGGCGGCAGCTACCCGCAGAAAAACGCCGAGATCCTCAGCAGCCAGTACGGCATCAATCTCTTCCTGGCCGGGCTGCTGCTCACCTTCGCCTGGGCTGTGCATGCCGTCGGCATCAGCAAGAGCCACCTGCTCTCCTACCTCATCACGCTGATGCTTATCCAGCTGCTGTGGATGCTGTGGTACCTCTGCAGGAGCTGCACGCAGAGGAGGCTGATCCGGGACAAGGACACGCACGCAGGAGCCCGCTGGCTGAAGTGTAAGTACTGGTCCGTGGCACACGGGGTGGCACTATGCACGGGAGGGACATCAGTGCCATCACCCATCTCTGCTACCACTTTCTTACCCTCTCCATCCCTACCAGGGGACATCCTGGTATTTATGAACTTAACATACATGCAGTGCCCTCTAAAGTAAATATATGCATAAGCTGAACATACTAGGAGATTGTATAGGAAAGCTGTTTGCTAATCATCCTCACTTTCCAACCTACCATTTACAGTGCTGAAAGCTCCAGTGCCTTTTTTTCCCTTACCAGGCTGGTTTGGTGACACTTGAAAAATAGAATATAGCTAATGAAAGATGCAGTTTTGTTGGTATCGTGCAGCTCCTTTGGAGGAATTATCACCTTTTCCAGACAATATAATGCAACTTACTTTAGGCTAGTGTCAGTCAGAAAGGTCCCCAAGTGCTCTCCATACCAATGTATATCAAAGATTCCCATTTATGTGTGTACAGTGATGCCTTAGAAACATCTGGAGTTAAACAGAAAAGGACAAAATCCCTGGCCAGGTAAGCTTGTAGATTAGCACATAAAATATCTAAGCAAGAGGTCTAAAGCTAGAATTAGCTTGTAGGAAAAATATACAAATTTGACTGGTTATTGGTGGGATGCGATGGCCCTTATTTGCAGAGTAAGGTGTGTACTGAAGTATGGGTATAAAGGTATATTGAGAGAAGGTGGTTGGGGAGTGCACGGAACAGTCAGTGACAGCAGTGGTGTGTTTCTGGGTCCCAAGAAAAAAACAAAACCCACATCAGCACTGTGTAAATGAATAGGCAAGCCCAGTTTTACCCACTTCTTTTCCAGTCTTGGCACTGTAAATGATAGCTTGGAAAGTGGGCATGTTGGGTGCTATAAGACAGCTTCTCCATAAAGTATTTCTGTCACAATAACACCTGTAACAACAGTTAATTATAACAGCAGCAGCTAATGAAATATCTAAATGAAAACTCTGAGAACATCTAAAACCTGGTTATTTTGAAAAGTAAGGTTGTGTAGTGGAAATCTAGTTTGTTCTCAGTCTCAGTGCTTGTGCGTCTTTTATTTTCTTTGCAACTGTTAACAATTATGCTGTATGAATTACCTAGGGAAAACCTCTTTTTTAATGTCTGACATTTTACAGCTATGGTCTGTAGACTCTTTCCTGAAATGTATGAAGTTCATATACCAACTGTTCGATTGTTCTCCTTGTTTATTCACCGTTTTTCCAAAGCAATATTCATCTCTCAAGCATTTTTCATTTACTAGCTTAGGTAGCTTACAATCTCATGAAATTCATTAATGCAAGGATAAATTTGGTCCTATTTTGGACCAAGCTATGCTTTTGTTACTCAGAGGGTAGTTTTCTCCTTCTAAGTATGGAAAAAATACTGTTTAACAAGGGTAACTACAGCAGGACCCTCTGCCCTTTTGGCACAGCATTCAAAGCATTTCATTTGTCCTACAGGATATAAGGAGTTACAGAAACTTAGAAATAAGATACTGGAATGAACTACTAGGTTACCTTATCCATTTCTTTTACCAGCACAGCATGGCTCTTTGTACTAGCTTCTCAAGTGGTCTGGCTTCCACGGCTGCTCTTGGATGTCTAGGCTGCAATTCAACAAAATTGCCCTTAGGGAAAGTCCTACACTTAACTATTCTTAGAAGTTCCTTGTAGTTACAACAATCCTGTACAAGTCCTTTATCCTCTGTTGGTAAAAGAAAACTTATTTGAGCTAAGGAAAAACTCAGGTGGCAATTCCTCTGCCAAGATCCCCCTTGCCCTCCTCTGCATCAGTGCTCTTGTTATAGAAATCCTTTATCTGAAAGACTAAAAGTCCTAAAAGGAGGAGAGGAGGAGGAAAAACAGTGAAAATTAAGTCTTTCCACAGAAAACTCTGCAATTTTTTACTAGCTCTATCAGCTGTTTTTGGAGATTATCTCCTTTCTGTCATTGTGAGAGCAAATGTTCTTCTATTAAGAAGTTTAAAATAAGTATATTTTCATTATTCCCTTTAAACTGAATATTATTTTAGGAAAAGTGGTGGTAGATGGCCACTTACAGCATTTTGCTATGACAAATGTTGAAAAAGAATGATTTAACAAAAATCCTCTATAACTGAGTTCTTGTACACAGTTAACAACATTAGTTCACAAGAAGTGCTCACAGAAAGGTTTCCTTGAGCATTTTTACAACTGTCTTCCCACTTGTGTGGTAGAACAAGAACTACTCTTAGTCTCAATGTGGGAAGAGTTTAATGAAGATCTTTGTCTTTAGTAAGGTATAGTTAACCTGACCCAAATAATCACAGGGAAGCTTAGGAAGTAATTTCCTTGCCTTATTCCATATGTTATTCCTCTGACTACACTCTCCTATTAGGAAAACTTCTCTGACCTTTGTTTGCAAGTTCAGCCAAGTGAGCCAAAGAACTCAAAAAGAAAATCAGTTGACTTCACAAATGGCTTTATTTTATCATGCCCTCCAGCCACGCAGCTTCTGTTTAAAGCATACACAGCTAGTAAACTTACAAAGCTCTTGGCAGACTTCAACTTGTATCTTCTTACTTTTCGCATTATATTGTCTATTATTTGAACGATATTTTAAGTTTAGATTAAAAGAAATGTCATATAAAGTCTTCTAATCCCTGGAGGTCAATGGCAAAACTATTGGTTTCGATAGGAAAGGACTGAAGCCCACCAAATCTCTAATGAATATAAAGGAAACAAGAGATACTAAGGCATAAACCAAAATATTCAATGTGAAAGAAACTTTGGGAGGGGTGTGGGTGTGGTTGGTTGGTTTTTGCTGTTACTGTTTTTTTTAGCTCCTCAATAGTCTGCTGGACATGGATGTAACAACTGAAATACTGACCTTCTGAAATGGAAGCAAGACACAGTATAACTAGAGTTTAGGTCACCCATGTAAAGACAAGATGCATGTACTGTGCAGGAGAAGGCTCATTATATCTAAGATATGTTTGCATTTTATTTTTGTGAATTTAAACCTGAACCCCTTGCCTTACCTTGTCTTGCTTTGCGTTCCTTCTTCCTATTTCTTCTAGTTAAGAAGCCCCTTGGGGTCCTATGCTGCTGAGCCATGCTCATGAGTAAAGCAAGGATGCCAAATTTTCACATTATAAAATATATTTTCCACCCATTTTGCCCTGATGTTACTACTTCACTAAAGCAGTTCCTCAGGGTTTGATCCTGCACCCTAAATTCACTGGGAAATTACCTTACCAGTGTCATGACTGGGGAATGAAACACCATTCTAAAATAGTCTGTAAAGGCAACATATGCACAACAATTCACTGTTTTTGTGGTTGTACAAAAATTTTAAATCTTTTTGCCTCATTGAACCAATTATAATACACATTAAGTCCCTAAAATTGATGTATTTCAGATAAATATTGAAACAGGCTGTTTCCTGCATGCTTTCTAAATAAACCATGAATCACAGAATCAATCATAGTATAATTTAGGTAGGAAGGGACCTCTGGAGGTCATCTAGTCCTACAACTTGTTCAGAGCAGGTCCAATTACCTCAGGTAAAGTGAGTTCAGAAAAATTAACAGTTCTAATTTATTTTAGAATAATTTAAATTCTTTAAATAAGGAATGAAATGTATAATTTGATCTCAGGAGTAGCCTAGGCTTTGCATTTTGTGGGGCCATTTACTTTTATACATAATGAAAATAGCACATCTACTTAAATGTGGGTTCCACTCCCGTTACATATGTTAGAAATAATACAAATTAGCTGACATAATAAGTATAAATAAAAATTGCTTGGGATTATACACATGCATGAAGTGCAGAGCTGAGGTTTTAGACTTTGAAAGATGAAAGCAAAAGTTTCTATCTCTTCTTCTGTAGTCTATTTTTCTTTAATTTTAAAGGATGAATGATGTAATAAACAAAAATACATTGTATTATTATAATTTATATTTATTTTTTATTAATGCAAATTTAATCATACATGTATTATCAAATACATTCTTAAATTAGTGTTATATGTTATTAACACATCAAGTGGAACATGTCATGCTTATAAGGAAGTTAAGTTGTGGTCCCTTATAAAGAGTAAATATTCATCAAAGTCAGCAATAGTAATGTTATATACTTTCTGAGGAATTACCAAGAGTGACTAAGATACTGATGCTTATCTATATCTTATGGACGGTTAAAGTCCATGGATAGGTTTTTATCCCGTCTTAACTCAAGCCTAAATTAAATCCAGTGGAAGTTTGTTTGAATAAATTCCTAAGGAGAAAAAAACCCCAAGCAAATCAAGACTTTCGAGTTTGGTTCAGTAATTTTATTGCCATTTGTATTAAGTCATATGGGTACAAACCCAGTAATTAATAATATGCATTGTGTTACCATATATCTTTCTGGAATGAGTTTGTAACAAATATTTACATTCTTGAAAGAAAAAAAAAATAAAGAAGGAGAAGTATGTATTTTGAAATGTTTTCATTATATGAAATACATATTTAGAGAAATATGTTAGGGTTTTGTGTGTGTGTGTAAATAATAGATAGAGAAATTGCAATCTTTGGTTCCTGTCTAGAGGAGCAAAACGTCAGGCTCATTGTAGTTTTGGTCTCTGAGTTAAAGCGTAACCTCCTGACCTGCAGGCAAGACATACCAAGTGATTGTGTTACGTCCCACTGTCGAGCTCTTGGGCTTGGAGACTGTAACATGATTGTTCAGCTCTCTGGAATTCTATAGTTTGCTGTGTGGCTGTAGAGCATTAATTCATGCACTGTATGGCTGCTTCCGTGCTACTGTTACTTGAGAGGCTGACCTTGAAGGAGCTGGGAGCCTTCTGCAAGGTCTCCAGGTCCTGGCTGTTGCTGGACTGACTCCTCTACACTGAGCATACAAAGCATGTATGGGGATGTGCTTTTGAAATATATATTGGGTAGAGGCTTTGACAAATTAGAGGAACTTATTACATTGAGTCAATTTCTTCATGAACATTAATCTGCTTTTATTTCCCTAAAAACAAACATGGATATTAATCGACTTTTATTTCCCTAAACAGATTTTAGCCTATTGGTACAGATTGTCTCTAGACATTATAACTGTACACTGACATTTTCTAATATATTTTTCATTTGTAGGTGGGATTACATTATTTGCAGTGATTACTTTAATTCTGGACTCTTTTAAAATTGGATATTATGTTGATTTTTCAAACTGTTTATCACCAACTGAAGGCATTTTTCCTGTTACACATGCCGTTCACACCATTTTACAGGTAAAGGTCACTGGTTGCAGTTTTATATTCTGTCTTTTTTTCTTGCAAAAAATATATTTTGTCTTATCATCAGTGAATTTTACACTAATTTCTAAATATACCACAGGAAACTTCTCAGGACAAAAATCTTGTGCTTGTATATCCTTTCTATGTGTACATTCAGGATTTGCAACATGAAATTGCTCAGCCATAAAGTTCACACGGATTCAAAAAAGAGATAATGAAAAAATGCTTTCCTGTATTTGAAGATACATGCGGGTTTTTTAGTTCAAGTTACATACATAACTTTCAGAATTTGCAGACTGAAATGAGCGGCTTGGCTAAAGATGATTCACTTATTTCTGTAGGTAGGACTTGCCACACCAGTTCATTTCTGTCTAACCTGATGTCCTATTGTGGTTAAGGGTGGAGATCTGATATTTCAAAAGGACAAAAATCTTCCCATGTGTTTAGCTTGTTATAAAATACTTGCACATTTTTCCTATACCAAATAAACATAGATTTTCCTTCTAGAAGTATTTGGTTATGCTTAACAGTGGCTTCACAGTAGCAAACCTAGGCAGTGACTCCGGTAAAATATTCCAGTTACTTGATAATTTTAAGGCTTTGGGTCTATATTATATGGTGATTATTCCAGAGCTGACTGTTTATTGTGTGAATTCTTCTGAGCCCCTGTCAGCAAATTTGTAGGAAAGAAAAAGCCACTGAACTAAGATACGCAGTTATAGCCAGCTCATTTAATGCACTTTCCAAGATTATTAAGTCATCCAGAAAGGAAAGATTTTCCAAGCAGTTGTGGTTGCATGTAAATAAGCATTTGAACAATATACATTTTTCTGCTTTCTGTAACAAAAAAAAAGCATTGAAATTTGAGCAGTAACTCTGACCTCTTCTGTCTTTTTCTCTGAGGGTGAAATTTTGATTTGGTTGAAGTAATCTTAATTTCACATTCTTGTAATATCTGCTCTCCATGTCTTGCAGCTTCTTTGCTTTACCTCTGAAAAACAAAGCAAAGAGATAAAGCCTTTTTTCCCTGCTGAT
Organism: Actenoides lindsayi; assembly: GCA_025331215.1. NCBI lineage: Eukaryota > Metazoa > Chordata > Aves > Coraciiformes > Alcedinidae > Actenoides > Actenoides lindsayi. Next base: position 13,938 of record WTSP01027369.1, on the reverse strand, counting down.
CTGCATGCAGCATTCTTCATTGCATCCAGTGACCCTCAGCTGACAAGGTTTCCAGCTACCAAAAACTGAAGTGTGGAGGAAATGTTGTACATGCTGAACAATGGGAACAAGAATTCTAATTTAAATTTTACATCACCTTATGTTGCTGAATTTATCATATACTTAGCTTAAAATAATGAAATCTTGAATGTTAGTCTGAGCAATCAGTGGAAAAGTAAAAGAAGTAATTTGCCAGATAGCTAAGACGAATCTTCTCCTGTCTTTGAGACCCAGGACAAAATTACAGCGGAGAACATCCCTAATTATGTGTCATCTAAACCCCAAAGGATTTGTTTTCTACAGAATATGTGTCAGATTCTGTTGTATTTTACTCTAATGAGGTATCCTGATATGTGTCATTCAATTAAGAAATATATACATTCTGCACCTGTGCAAGCAATGAACTAACGTGTACCCACCCTTCCAACACAGGCTGTGCTCACACAATTTTGTAGGCAGAGTCCCTTTGAGGCAATGAGTACTCTGTGAGCAAAAATTGGCTTTTAAGCTATTTCTTTACCTTACTAACTTTTCTGTTCCTATTTCCCCCTGCTTTCTTGACTAGAAGTTGTCTGAACAGATCTTCAAAACTTTGGGGTTTTAAGTTCTGAGGAATGCTTTCACATCCACTGTTATATTTTCCTGCATCTCTCCCAGAATGGAAAATTGAACATGGCATTAGGTGGGACTAAGGTGCTAATTTCAATTTGTTTGATTTCAGTTGAAACCTCGATGATATCTTGGGGCTTTACAGTGATCACACCTCCTTTTGATAAATGCTTTGTTAGAGGAATGAACAAACATATTATTGCTGGGTGGTGTGGGTGACCTACAGAGAACAGCATTTTCCTAGCTTTTTCAAAAATCAATTTTGAATGATTTTTCATTTTTCAGTGTCTTGGACAACACAGCTGTGGTGTAGGGTGCCTACATTCGTGGGCACAGTGGTAAAATGGACTTCCATCTACTCTAATTGCTGAAGAAGAACCCAGAGTTCTTTGCACTTTTCAGACCATTTCTGGTACACCAAACCAGGCAGGTTTACTGTGACAAAACCTTTTGGACTATTTCTTTCTTGATATTTCACCTGCTGTCAAGTTCAGAGTAAACAGTACTTCCAGTTTCACCCTAGCATCTCTGAGGAATATTGGTATCATTCCCCTTGCACTTATCAGCACTTGGAACCAGTTTTGTATCAGCAACACTCTGTATCCTAAGGTTTCCATTATCCTCCCACAAACAGAGATTCCCACTTCTAATGCTTCTTTCCCCTTTAGTTGCTAACTCAATACTGTTATCTCTCCCTCATATTCTCCAGCTTGAGCTTTCTGTACCATGCCTGAGTGCAATTGCATCTCTCCCTAATGCAGCTGTCTCTTGGACTGATAGTATGACCTTTTCTCTTGCTTCCTGGGTGTCCCTTGTTTGTTTTATTAATCAAGTCTTGCATCCTTTCACTTATCTCTCTCCCTTCATTGAATGTCATATATTTAATAAATTATTCAAACTTTTCATCACCACACCCTGCAGCAATCATACTGCTGTCCACAGCTGGTAGCTTTATTTCCTTTGTCAAAAAGCCTGTCCAACCAGATACAGATGCAAGATATGTTTTGGTGAGTCATACTAAGACTTTCTACTGTCGAGCCATTGACTATGCATATAAGGAACCTTACATTCATCATGCCAGAGAGGTTATGGGTGAGCATCAGAGGAAAACATTAATTTCACATGTATGAAGATGGAGCTATCTCAGTTTAAATCCTCAGAGGTTATAATCATCAGCATTTCTGTCTACAGATGCACTTTCCTTTTTGAGTGTCACACATGCTCATTACTATAATGATTTTTCTCTGTATTCCTTCCATTCAGGTGTACTTTCTTTGGTGTCATGCAAAGGATATTATCCAGTCTTTCAAAACACTTGAAAGGTAAAGTGGATCTGATCCTCATCTGGAATGCTAATACGTGTAGGTCTGCATAGTGCCTTAAAGCCTACATTTTTACTGTATGAGACACATTGAAAACTCTTTCAGAGTTTGATTCTCCTCATAATTGTCTTAATATAAATAAAAAGTAACTCTATTTACCCAAGTGAGAAGATAGTTAGTCTGAATTTATTTTTTTTATCTAAATTGTGCTTGTATTTTATAATAAACAACAGTCACAGAATAAGTATATTTTTCCCATAAGAGAGGGAAATGGTCAAGGTATGATACCCCAGTGTCACTTGGTTTTTTTGAAGGAAGAAAGCACCATGTATGCATCTTACAACCATGCACTATACTATGTTTTCTCTATTTTGCTACTGAAAAGGAATCTGCATCAGCAACCTGCAGTCAGTGCAACACATCTGAGATTTTTATGGAAAGCACCTTTTGGAACTAGATGCAGATTTGCAAATTCACTGGGAAACAGCCTTCCCAGTGGTGTCCCATACACCCAAACCAGTAAGAGTTGTGCACTTTTCTGACACCAGAACTCGGTTCTCATAGTGTGACTGATGTGGCCACTGGATAGCTGAACACTTTGATTTCTCATAGAACTGAGGGCTGGTCTTTGAGCCAGCAGAGCCAGTTCCAATGTATTTCTGTTTTTTTCTGAGAAGGTGGATTAATGTAGATTATCTCTACCTAAAACATAAATAAACAAACATGGTAACTTTTAAAATACTCTCTCAAATTATCAATGAGCTGATCAGTTTCTACAGGAAGTAAAAGAAATTTACGCAGAAACTTTATGGAGAAGGTTCTCCTTTTGTTTTATTCTTGGGTCAGTGTTCAATCCTCATGCCATAGAAGGCTTGCAGTGTTATCTGGTGGAATCAGCTCTGTGCATAAGTAAAATCCCTAACTGCAAGTCTATCAGTGAAAACAGTGCAGTAACTAAGAACTGTTTCTTGGTGAAGGAACTTTACCAGCCTCAGGTGCAGGGGAAAAACACTTGGCTTGCCAGAAACCAGGAGTCTCAAAAACATGTGGAGATCTACCCTCACTGTACCAGTAGGCTGAATGGCATAAAGCCATCTGTTGGCTTAACTCTCTCCAGGAGACAAAAATGCATTGACAAGAATTTAGAGAAGGCAGTGGTATCTGTGAAGAAAGACTAGCTACAGTGAGTACTAAGGAGCACTGCAGAAGGCTGTGAAACATGGCTTGCAAAATAATTAACCCTGTTCAAACTGTTCAATCTTTGCCATTGACATGAAGCTTGTCCAGCACAAAGAATGACAACCATCACTTCAGAGGGCATAACAAATAATAACAGCGTGCTATTAGTGGTTTAGTACCTTAAGCCATTTTATTTCTAGAAAACTTTGGAGTTCTAACATTCACTGCTCCACTGAGGAACATCTTTAGTGAGATTGGTTATGATTTAATTTTCCTGCACTGACAGCTAACTAGTGCCACCTAGCATGTCTACAGAAAGTGAATCCATTTTATTTAACATGCATGGAGGTATATTCTGTTCAGATTCCTTCAATAATTACCTTTTTTTGTAGGTTTGGGGTTATCCATTCCGTGTTCACAAATTTGCTTCTGTGGACAAATGGTGTGCTAACAGAGTCGAAACATCAACTGAACGAACATAAGGAAAGACTAATCACGCTTGGTTTTGGGAACATAACAATAGGTAAGCAAAAGGAATGGTATGTTTTGGAATTTCTGCTCTAACGTGCTTTCATACAACATACTGTGTCACTATAGGATGGAGCAAGGTGATTCATGACTATGTCATCATAGCCATTCCTGGGCAAGTGGTAGCGAGCTGGTACGTGATCAGTTCACAACTAAAATGTTAGATGGTCATTATCATATATATGTTCCAGGCTGTTGTTTTATTCTAAGTTCCAAACAGATTTTAAAAAACACTTCTTTTGAGAAGTAACATTACTGAGAAACCCCTTTATTAGTAAATCATAGAAACTGAACATAGCAGTTTTAAAAATATTTTTAAAATATTTAAAAGTAAACAGTTTACAACGTTACTCGTATTAAGACAAGCATGGATAATCCTGCAGATCCTTCCCAGGAGAGTGGTTACATGTAGTGTGTGGTCCTATGGATGGGATGGCTCAAAGGTATAGGAGTTATCCATTTAGTGCTGCTTTACAAGACAAGGATTTTGCTCAGGGTTGTTCTTTTTTTAATAATGAACCATTTTCTCCATTGGTAAGATGATGCAAGTTGTAGTCAAAAAACATTGAGTATAAATGCTGGGGATGCCTTCCACTTTCAAACACCACTGAAGCATGGGGAAAATAGGAGTGCTTAACTTTAAAGAGGAAATAAAAGTTCTCAGCAGGTAATTTTCTTCCCATGGAAATTTATCCCTACATCTGATAAATTTTGATTGTGTTTGCAAAGATAGATGGCTTTTGAAGAGGAAAATGTATGTTTCCCCACTCAGTGAATTCAGTACTGCCTGTATCCTAAAAAATGATTTTGCTAAATAATTAATGATCTAGACCTAAGACTGGTGAGTCAAGGGCTGCAAAATTTCTGCGCCGTGATCCTGAAAGGATGGTTTTACAGTTGATACCACCATTTTCCTGAAAGCAGTTGTATTTCTGCATGGGAGAGGTCTGCTACTAAGGCAGAAGTTGTTATCTGTCTTGTCTGCTGTTACACATAAGAACAAAATTTTTGCCTCTACAAAACCAAATCCTGAGCTAATTTATTTTGTGCCTACTTATAGTCTGCATAAGTTGAAAAAGTTTAGGAATTTCAGTAATTCCTGCCAAAGTTCACATATAAGTGAAAAATTAATTTAAAAATCCATAAAATAGTATTTTCAGTATATTATGCTGAAATTATGCCCACAATTTTACATCTGTTTGCAATTGTTACCCTTTATATCTATCTATGGAAACTGTCTAGTTTTGATTAATAATCAGGTAATAACCATTAATAATCAGGTAGCTGAATTGATAGTTCAGAGATAGTGTAATCATGGAGCAGTAGTAGAGAGCAGAAAAATAATGAATTAGCAGCTCTTCTTGATATTTATGCTTGTTAAATAGAAGCAGTTTCCTTATATTATGTCCTATTATTCTGCTACCAGAATTGTTACACAATTGTGAACAGTCAGAAATAGAATCTGAAACAAGGGGGAGTGAAGTACTGATCCACAAGACAAGTTTGGCATTAACATACAATCCACTTCAAAACAATTTCTTTCATCTCATAACAGTGTGTGATTGAGACAAAATGATACCAACTTTTTCCTCTCCTCTTATGAAATTATAGAAAACAGAAAAAAAATTTCCAGGCATAAATCTAAGATCAGTGCCTAAAAATGTGCTCTTCAGCATGTATGTTTATCTATCTATAAATAAACACATTGTGAAAGTAAGTATCTTTTTTTTTTTTCCTGCCACTGTGGAAATTTCTTTTTTGTGAAATTATTTGCTTAGGTTATAAATGGACATTAAATATATTTATTTTATAAATACAAGCAATTGTTCATTGAGATGCCTTAGGGGTTCACAATGCAGGCAACTGCACTGCAGATAGACAATGATTTCATACGTACTTCTCAAAAGGAGAAGATTGTGTTTTAATTTTTTTGCTTGTCTGAAATTTTACCTTTTATGTTTTCTTATGTCTTATTTATTCACTTTAAACAAAAACTTAAAATGCACATAACTAATCTCTCCCTCTCCTTTAGTTTTAGATGATCATGCACCTCAATGCAATTGCACAACGACAACTCTCTGTTCGATATTCTCGCAAGGAATATATTACCTATACCCCTTTAATATAGAGTACCACATCCTAGCATCCACAATGCTTTATGTCCTGTGGAAGAACATTGGCCGCAAAGTTGAGCATCACCAGCAGTACAAAACTCCATTCAAATTCCACGGCATAACTGTTGGAATGATTTTTGGACTAATCGTGTTAACTAGCACAATAGCCATAGTTGTTGTGTATTTAATTCAGATTGGACGTTCAAAAATCAAAAGTGAGTTAGCGCTTACTATGTTTTACTTGCATGCTATCTTTGTGTTGGCTCTCATGTGTACAGCTGGAATTGTTGCCCTCCTCATCTACAGACTGGAAGACAGATCATTGGATAATTCAAAAAATCCCGCTCGAAAACTTGATGCAGAACTGCTGGTGGGCACAGCTGCAGGGTCCTGGCTCCTCTCCTGGGGCTCAATCCTTGCCATCATCTGTGCCCAAGCCCATCCAAAATACACATGGTATAACCTGCCCTATTCTGCCCTGGTTATTATTGAGAAATACATTCAGAACCTCTTTATCATTGAGTCCATACATCGTGAGCAGGAAAAGGTGAACGACAGCATTAAAACTCTTCGAATAGTGACTATATCTCGGGGGAGCACTTTATCACTTAGCCCCTCATACAAAGAGGTTTATAATGGCAGAGCTGCTGTTGATGGCGGGGAGGTACCCTGCCTGTTGAAGGGCAGTCTCTGTGGGAGAGAAAATGGTGCTGCCAAAGAGGAAACGAGTCAGGAAAATAGCTCAGTCATGCATTCAGCCTCAGATTTCTCATTTTACAGTAGAAATTCAGTTACTAACAACAAGAGGAGAATTCTGAAGAACATTGCTGCCTTTTTATTCCTCTGCAACCTTTCGGTAAGACATTTTGAACATAATTCACAAGTTAATGCCCAAAAGCTTCCCAACCTTTCAAGCCTGATAAGTATGTTGAAGTTACATGGTCCTATAGTTTGTAGCAAGTAAATTTCACTTCTTCTGGAAGAATAAGTGAATACGCCTTTGGGGAATAAAGTTTATTTAAAGTTTATTTAAATGTGGAATCTGGGAGCCTGGACTTGTTTTAGTCACAGTAAAAAAAACTGTGGCAGTGACAGAAGCTGAAACGCTCTTCCACCAGAGTGCCCTAGTAGCAACAGGGAGGTTTTCTTAAGGGTTTCTGAAACCAATTTGCAGTTCCATGGGGTCACAGTTATTAAGGGCTAGTGATTCGTACCACTGGTGACTAATATTGGCCTTGCATTCTTTCTTCGCAGCTGTGGATACCACCAGCATTTGGGTGCCGCCCAGAATATGACAATGGACTAGAAGAAATAGTTTTTGGCTTTGAACCCTGGATAATTGTTGTGAACCTTGCGATGCCTTTTTCCATTTTCTATCGGATGCATTCAGCTGCCTCGCTCTTTGAGGTCAATTGTAAAACATAGATCATATACGGTCCCTCAGTGAACAATTGATTGAATAATTAATTAAATAAATAACAGTTGAATGAGTGGATGAATGAATGAGTGGAAATAGCAACAGCTGCTCAATAAATAGAAGACTCAATATTTTTTTTTAAAGAAGGGACCATAGCTAATAGCATGTAATTTTTTTAAACATTTTTCTTGACATATTTTGTTATATATGTGGTGTTACTGTATAGGTGCACTTTTCAGAATCATATTAGTGTTAATATGATTAACACTACATAGTAAAATTAATTTGATCTCATTAATCTTTGTTTTAGTCATCTACAATTTGTCCTCTGTATAATTTGTATTTCTTTGTTTTCATTCATTGTGGCTTGTGAAAGGTGTTTAAAAAAAAAATAAATCTGTATGACTTAAGGAGGGAAAATCCCAGTAACAGCTAAACTGAGTGAGGCTCCTGAATCAAAGAGATACTATAAAAACTCCACCTCTTAATTGCTATCTATGTTTTTATAGTAAAACCTGAAAACATTTACTTTTTAGTTGGGATGTGGGAATTAATTTAAACTTCCTGAACACTGATTAAAAAAAAAAATCAATATATAATTATTATTTTCTTAACTATATATCTAGGTAAATAACATGTATGGTTAGAGATCAAGCTGTATATAATTTCTTCTGATAAAATATATTTCTATTAATGCATCCCTCTTGTGTTTTATTTACTGTATGACATAACTGAGAAATAAAGTTGATCCTTTTTCTTAATTCTTTATTCACATATCCTTGAAATGTTTTGAGAGAAAACTAGTCTTACAGCTTATCTTTATGTATATATGTTCAGTTTCCAGAATGTTATATATTCCCTGTATAATTTTTTCATGAGCTTCTACATTCTTTGTAGTTTAATCTCTTGGTTGGAAGATAATCATATGTCTTCATACAGGGATGATGTAAAGCATAGCTGATACTTCTAGAAATCTGGAGGGCCCTTGTCCGAGGGTGTTCTAAGTGTGGTTAGAAGCTGCTAGAATAAAATCACCTATCCCTAGGATATTTAGTTGCCTGAATTCCCACAGAAAGCAGTGAAAAATTGAGTGCCTGACTATTCTCAGAATCTACACCTGTGAGATTGAAAGACTGGAGCAATGACCAGAATACTAGAAGTGAACAAGAGATCAATGATAGGATAACCCCTGCTAAGAAGAAAAATTTTGGCTCTGTACCACTAGGTGGCAAACGCAGACCATTCGACAAATTACCTGATTGCTTCTCGGAGTTGCTCCACATCGTAATTAAACTTCAGTTCTGCTTTGTAGTACACACAGCCATAATCTGCTTGGGAATTTTTGCTACCTTCTTTACTTGGTGCAAAACCAAGATCAAGTGAAGCAGCCTTCATCTGAAGTCTCAGGTGCAGTCTGAATTGAAACATCAGCAAGGCTGAGCATGAGAACTGTGATCCTGCAAAGCAATTTCAGCTGTTTGATTTTAAGTGTTTTTTAAAAGGTCTGATCAGATTGCTGTAATCTCTGCCTTTCTCTAGGTCTGCCTGTTATGCTCTTCTATCATATCTCTATTATACCTGACATTCATTCTGGACAATAACATTTTCTATCTTTGCCCTTGAACACAGTACCTTGATCTCATCTACTTCCTTGCAAATACCAGCTCTAACCACTTCACTCTGTTGTCTCTGGTTCCATTGTAGAGCGAATAAAGCCATTCAGATAATCAAATAAGGCTGTAGTCTTCCTTCCAAATCAACTCTTGGACCAACTCTCCCAACTAATTCTAGTAGCAGAAAAAATTAATTTCACTAGAGAAGCCCACAATTTCTACTCCGTCTTTTAAGAGGAAGCCTGTTTCTTCTTCCTCTGCTTCTATAGGATGGTTCCCATGTCATTCTTCAGCTAGAAGTGGTGCTCTTTAGCTGATTCCCAGCATTTGTGTTCAACCAAAGCAGATCTAGCTAATCCCTAGTGACAAAGAAGGGGCTGTATGCTCTATTACAAACATGTAGCACATATTTGGAAGTTCCAAAAATAAATGACATCCTTATTTACTTGTATTTCATCTGCTGTTACACAGCTCTTGCTGTTTCTTAACACTACGATTAAAATAATTTCATTTGTCCACAATATTAAATTGATTTCGAGTGCTGCAATTGAAGTTTATTCAGAAAAGTGAATTAAGGCAGCACACTGGCAGTGAGCAAATGCTTTAAACATGCTAATGAGCAAATTCTATTCTGAGCTGAACTGATGAAACCCTGCTGACTTAAATCGTTGTTTTAGGACCAGAAGCTTGATTTTGGCCTGAGAAGCTTAAGAGGTTTTCACAACAAGACTTCTCACAAAAAATACTGTTTCATCCAAATGCAGAGTATTTTATGGAAGCAGGTCTTAGTTTAACTACTCTTGAAACAGTGGTTAGCCATGAAGTTCTGAATATTTTACAAACATAGATTTTTAGGAAACATAGACTTTTGGACCAGGAGGAACAATCAGATTGTTTAATGTAGAGTGACCTCTAGCTCTCTGATCAGTGCTAAACCTGGACTTTCTCAAACAACTGCTTTCAGACTTCTCAGTTTTGGTTTTCTCTAGCATATATCAACAATACTAATTTATCACAGGTTTTTAAATATAAGAAATAGCACAAAGGTACCCTATTTCTGCCTATCTTTCTGCTCAAGTATGTGACAGAAGGCAGGAGAGTGGGCTTACCCAGGAGAGAGGTGTGACAGCTGCTCATTGTTACATTCCTGTAGTGCCTCTGGGGCATATTTTGTGTACTTTGTGATGTCTAGGGCATGTCTTTGAGACCAATTTCACATTACTTTAAAAGATCTTTTTTTTTTAAAGGGCATTTCTTTAGTCAACTCCAAAATTCACTTAATATGTAAAGGATTCCGAATTTTTGCTGCATAATCTTAGTCAGAAAGCTATTTTCTGATGTTCATCATACTGATCAGACTTTTCCACTCCCTCCCTTCCTTCCTAGATAATTTTATTTATTCATTAATATATGCTTGGGTAGCACTTAAACTCATATATGTACAGGAATAAAGGCTGTTAAGATGTGAAATGATTCCTGCAATCTTCAAGCATTTGCCTCTGAAGACTCAAACTTGCATGACCGTAGATTTTTCAAGTGTTTTTTTAGTGTCAGTGACACTAAATCTAAGATGGAAGAAGGTGGAAGAGTCTTTCTAAAACAACTGAATTCCTATTTCTCACTGCTTTGAATTTCCCCTTTTAATCACTTTAAAAAAAATTCCCATGACCATTTGATAAATTTGGAAATGCTCCTGTCTTGTATGGCTCACTTGTAGTCCATAGACTTTGAGTGGACTATATCAGTGAAAGAAGTAGATAGTTCCAGAGAACAGCAAAGAGGGAAATTATCCAAGTAATTTAAGCACATGCCTATTTCCACTTACCAGGGAATTTAAGGTTCTTATGAGAGTGATTAGTACATTTTAAAATACAAAGCTCACTGTCTCTTCCATTGAGCAGCATACAAGAAATCCTTCAAGATCTAATCTGCTCTTTCCTAAGTAGGGACACATAGCCTGCTTGAGATATCCTGCCCTTTCCTGCAGAAGCTGTGAACAAGGAAGGATTTGATTAAGAAGAAAATTAAAGATAAAGTAGTTTTGTTAAGTTGTAGGCTTTGTTGTTTGCTGGAGTTGTTTCTAGCTTAAAGTGCAAATTTCAATCATCATAATAAGGTGACCAGGGTAATTTACTTGTAAACTTGATGACAAAGTTTTGTGTAGCCAATATGAGTTTTAATTTATTACTTAAAAAATTAAGAAATGCTTAGAAATCACATTTGCAAGAATAAAGAGAAAAAGGCTTTTTAAAAGGGTAGTTCTTCAGAGCTTTCTCTAAGGTGAGCTTTCTAGACACTACTAGACTGTGGGTTTATAAACAATGTTTTTATTTTAACAGTTAAGGCCATTGCTTTACTTGTATCTGAGTAAGCCTGTGATGGCCTTGTTGAAGTTTTAGTAAGGCAGATCATAAAGCAGCCTGACAAAACCAATGAATGCTACTTAAATGTTACATATTCTCTATGTGATCTGATAGTATGCAAAGCACAGGTTGAATGGAGATGTGAGCATTTGTGTGTAGTGATGTGCAAATACCCTTAAATGAGTCATCTCTGAATCCTGAGAAATGAGTGTGGACACCATTGACCATATCTTATATGATGCATTATGGAAAAAAAACAACAACACACACAATCATGAAATTTCCCCTAAAATAAAATTTAAAAATCCCCAAACTTCAAGATTTTAATACAAACACTCATGTATTAATTTTTCTACATAGCCCTGTCTGATTAGAGATGTATGTACAGCTGGCTCACTGGATCACTTTTTCCCTGGGAACTCTCATCCCCAAAGATTTTGCCTCGTCCTGTGCATGCATGAATAAAATAAGATGTGTATTTAAACAGAATTGAAGCAGCTGCAATTGTTAATGGGAACCTTAAAAAACAGGGTTGGCTCTACTAGATCTAAAGGATGAATGAAGTTGGCGATAGTAGAAAATCTCACTTTACTGTCAATAGTCAGTGGTTAGGGCTCTTTTTCATATATTAAGCGGTGTGTTATGTCTCATAATACTCATCTGACTGAGATGTAAAGCAAATCTTGCTGTTCTCTATGACACGTCTTCTGCCTTCCTCTTCTACTATTCTTCACCTAAAAGAGAACTGAGTTTCATGCCTATAAAGTACTTTGGTAAAATATTTACCAACACATTTTCTAGTTCTTGCTAGAAGCAAATGAATCACAGTTCAGACCTAAGAACCCATTACCAAATAAAGGTGGATGCAGTAGGTGGAAATTTGTGAAAGAACAGGGATTGAAAGAAAACCAGTTGCCATCTCTCTCCTTTACTTGCAGCAAACACAAATTATTATCTTTACAGAACATTTTCTATCCAAACTTGCACAAGCAGTGCGTGCTTCATGTTTATTGAAAAAAAAATCTTTGCTTGAATGTCACTGCACTGTATTGGGAATTAAAAGCCAGTTTGTGAAAGCACACATAGACCCATTAATTCTGGGGAACCACATCAGCATTTTAATCGAAGCAAAAGTGAGGAACAACCCGTGTCCACACAGCCGGGATTGTCAAGGATACCATAATGTCTTTATTCTAATTTATTCTCCAATCAAATATTTACCAGGCTTAACTGAAGAGCAGAATGATTTAAAAAATGCATGGAAACAACTCATAACATTATCTAGGGCTAAATCTACACTTGGTGTTTGGTTCAGACTTGAATCCATCATCTTCTGAATTTAGTAAGTTCACCTCTAACAGGCAATGACCTTTGCAGGAAGGCAGCAACTAACAGCTATGAGGTATTAAGCAATAGCTTTGTAACAGCGCCTTAATGGTAGCTGGTTAAATGAACCTCCTTTCTCGTCCTTCCCACTGCTTCTCTGCCAAATGTGAGAAGCACTCCTGCTACACTGCCCAGGTGAGATTTTCCATCACTGCCTGCTTGAATCAAATAGCTTCACTTCCAAGAAATACTTCAATAAGTCATAACACTAGTCAAATATACTTTTGAAAGCATTCTTGAGTCCTTCTCCAAGCATCAGTCTTTCTTCTCTCCAAACCTTTATCTTCTTTGCTTCCCATTTTGGAAAACCTTTCCAGTGCAGTAAGAGTCAAGAACCCAAACCTCCCTATATCAAGATGAGACGACTATGCCTGCATTTGACATCAGCTCTGTGCATAGGTGTGGCACTGATGCTGAACTTGTGAGTTGTCACCATGAAGTACAGGTAAGACTCAACAAGAGGCAAGCCAATCCTCCTGCTGCCAGGTGGGGACCTGACACTGCTACAGCATATATTAGTGGGGCATAATTAATAGATTAAACACCGAAGGAAGGACACCACCTCATATTCTGTCACAGCAGAAATAAATGTGACACTTCTTGCAACTCTAATTCTTATTACTATCTTTTATGTTTCGATAGAGTAATAACAAAAATAAAAGAGCCCATCCCTATTCAAGCCACAAATCTTGGTCAATAGTACTAAAAGGAATTGCATTAGCTTGTTATTTTAACTATAAAGGCCAAGGCAGCAACAATAAGTAGCTGCAAGTTATTCTAAAATTAAAATTCAGGTCCAGAGCTGGGTATCATTATTGCAAGTAATTAGTGCAAGCAGTACCACCTACATGAAACAAACAATTCACAAATATCAGGTAATTTGATCTGCAATATTTTCTTTGATGAAAGCAGATAGGAAATATTGCAATTGATAGTTTCTGTCATTGGCTTTGTTTTCTGCTCTGGCATTTGGGAACCTGCTGCTCCCTACAGCAACTCTTTTTGTGTCAGATCAATACACTTTTTATGTTTCATGAAGACTGGACTGTACTTCTGTACCTCAGTTACCTCTGCTGAATCCCCAAGGCAAAGATAAGTATTTTAACATACCCTGAAAGTTAATATATATGAGTCTTCTGATTGACCAGCTCTGCTGTAGTGGATCTGGCTGAGTTGCTTTTCCCCATCCAGCCTTCATGCTGCAGTACTGGGATCTGGACTGTGTTTATAACACACCCGTGTTATGACTGCCAGTGCTCAAACAGCACCAGAGGCTGGGGGGCAAGATGGTGGAGGGGATACAGCCGACCTGAGCTGACCAGTGGGATATTCCATACCATATGACGTCAGCTCAACTATAAAGGGAGA